>JAUPFV010000004.1:269947042-270249544 GCA_036936605.1 Limnanthes douglasii subsp. nivea
ATTTTGAAACTATTTTGATCGGTTAATTGTCTGTGAACGTATTTGAGCCTTATTAGTAGAATTTGTAGTCTTTGCAAGCATGGTGAGGAAGGACTATAGTCTTTGCTACCATTGCCACATGTGCCAAAATCCATTCTTCTGCATTATTAGAAAAGAGTGGAGCGTTGTGTGCCTTTAGTGTTGCTTTGGTTTATTGTTGCTACAACCATATTATTTTGAACTCATCTGGAAGTATTGATGGTTGATACAATAATTTTAGAAACACTTTACAATCTAAAGTAGCTCTGGTGTTGTAGTAAACTAGTTGTCACCTATAGTAACCCGCAAAGTCTTTGCAAAAAACTGTGAAAAAGAATTACAAACTTGAATAGCCTTCGAACTATTTGCGAGTGTTAAAGAAAGGACTTTAAATGTTGTCTCTGTATGAAAATCCAACTCATCCTTTTGTTTATCGAATTCTTCATGGCAACCAAGTTACACATCGGAGGGATATAGTCATATCAAACCTCAGTTAAGCTTCATAACGAGATGTTTCATGAGATTGTTCATGGTCTCCATTTTTTGAGACATGGCTGATACTTTCGTGATACATCAAAGTGTTTGTCTGGAGGTATTCATGGAAGAAAGGTGCAGATGTTCTCATATTTTATACTTCAGGCATGGCCGCAGTCGGAGATTCAATAAAGTTGTGGCTGAGGTTCCTTGTGTACTTTCGGTCTTGGTTGTAGTGTGTGTGATGTTATCAATGCTCAACCGAAGGATTTTCTCCTTAATGAATTTTACACTTGATGTGGTAAAATATGGGAAGAATGTAGATATATTATTATTAGATTTTTTTCCACTTATATAGAGAATAATGTAACACATTTACATTTATTGTGTATATAGTAATTTCTCAACGACTTCATTAAGACTTAGAAAATAATGTAACACATTTAAATTTATTGTATATATAGTAATTGTTCAAAGACTTCATTAAGACTATAACCGTTGAATGAATTTATACATAAGTTATGGTTGTCAAAGTGTAACTTCCAATGTTTAGTACTTTGTAACTACTTGAATACATTTATGTCATTGCTTCTGCAGAAGGTGTTGCGGCCGAAAGGGCTTCAGTTAGGGGATATTTTAGCCAAATTCCTTCGACTATATGAGTTTTCGGCTAGGTGATACTTTGGGTAAACGAGTGAAAGCCATCATTATTAGTAGCCCCTTTATTCATTTCGAAAGATTTGAAGAATGACTACCTTAGTAAAGTTTATCATTTTCGAATGACTTGTTCTATGGATGCTTACCAAAGCTTTCTAAAAAAAATCGAAATCGTGCTCCATGATTGATTCAACTTTTCTAGTCCCAAAGTATATTGAGTTGTATTACAACCTTCTTCGGTGAAACTCTTAAGACTCTTCAAATACCTTGGTATAGTGGTTTCTATTTTAACAAAATTGACCTTAGAGTTGTATGCAGATTAATTCGTTTGAATGTGTTCTTCCCTATGTGAAAAACCCTCCAGCCAACCGAAATCTCCCTTGACGAAAAAGATATATATTTTTTCAAAATAAATCGAGTACACAAACAAGTATAGAGTTTCAGATGTTACCTCAAAATCATTTATTTGTATGTCAATGTTTCCTTTTCTTTAAACTTTTTTCATAGTTTTTCAAGTTATAAAAAATAGCCCATTCATTTCAAAGCATGCAATAATGACTATTATCGTTAGAAAAAAAATGAAAGAAATCTTGGTTTTTAAGTCGTTGTTCATTAAGTAACCCACTAGTCTTTTCAAAGCATGCATAAAAGACTATTATCTTTGACGAATAAAAAAATATGAAATGAGTCTTCATCTTTTATTTTATGATTGTTGAATAGCGCACATAGTCTTTTTGAAGTATGAGGGAAGGATTAAATAATTTTTTGGAAGTGATTATTTGATCAAAACTAGTGTGACCGATAATGAACCCTAGGTACACAACTACGAGAACCAGGATAGGGTACGAACACCAACACCCCCCCCCCCTCACTTCAACCCTCGGCGGTGGTGGTTTTTTCGTAATCAACACAGGTCAGATAGCATCGACGGTTGATGTGGTTTTGGGAATCAATATCTAAGTTTTATAGAGAAATAATCGTGGACTCATATCGTTATATCTAACTATATGAAATTATTAAACTAATATAAATACATAAATATTAAAATATTATATTTCAACTAAAATATAAAAATAATTATAATATTAGAATAAGGATTAATTACAAGCAAATATTCAAAAAAACATATTACCACTCATTAGCCAGATTTTAAATTATTATTGCATAAAACCAAATTGATTTTTTACCAATTACTACCGAGTACTCAGTTTTTTTTAATATCTCTATCCATTTTATTAGATTTCTTTTTTACAAAGAAGTTTATTTCTTTTCACAAAGAAGTTTATTTCTTTTTTCTTTTCTTTTCTCTAGAAACATAAGGATTGAATGAAATCTTTCTCTCTTCTTTTAGAAATTACGAGTTTCCTATAAAATTTGATTTGTGCTCGATTTTTTTTGAAATATAAAACTTGAATTCAGTGGGTTTATATTCTTTTATTGTTTTTATTTTCTTTTAAAAATTCTTTTAAAAATGTTTGCGGCGGTTTATGAAATTCTAGATAATCAGATTGATTAGATTACAAAAAAAAACACAATTATTGGATATAGCATAATTGAAATACGAACCCTTAGTTAGCTAAAATGCAAAAAAAAACACATATGCAATTGCAAAATGCAAAACCATACTTAAAACTATTCTTTTTTTCTTAAGACTGTATAAGATTATTGAGTACATTAATTACCTTACCTTCAATTATCTGATTTTAAACACACTCAATGTAAAAAAGTTTAATGGCATCTCATTAAATGCATTTAAGATATTTTACCGAACTCTAAAATTAAGAGTCGTCAAAACTCTGGACTAAAGAATGAAAACAAATTCAAATTTTGGGACTTCCAAATTATCCTAGCAATAAAGTCCTTTCACAAGAGACTTTCCAAAACCACCATTAAAGCAATTTTTATATCTTCTTCAGCTAGCTAGCATCTTTGGAAGGAAAAAAAGACTTTTTCCACCATTATTTTTGCTTTTTCAGAATCTAAAGACCAGCAAAAAACACCATTTTCAATCCATTCGAATATTCATGGCTTTCTCAGAATATTAGCTTCCCTATATTTCCTGAAGAACATGAAATCGAAAGACAAAATATCAACAGCACCATGCTTTTAATACGCAAATAAGATTCAGTCCGTGATTGGATTTATATAACCAATCCCTAAGCTTTCTAACAAAATAAACGCCAAAAGATGATTAGGGGCATTAAGGTGAGAAAAAATCAGTTTTTGTTTGCATCTTAAAGTCCATTTTGCAAGCCAATCTGCGGCTTGATTCTGGACTCTAGCTATATATTTAACAGTCATTATTGAAGTTTTAAGTTTTATACATATAGAAAGAAGAGGGTTAAGATATGCAGCCGAACTTTCCTTAGTCATTCGAGACCAGTTGTTTCTTTTGCAGATTAACAAGCCTTCGAGCAAGGATCTCGCCTCAGCCTGCAAAGGAGAAAGCTTACCAAAATTAATGTCGGAATTTTTTATGATCTCACCATAAATGTTTCTCACTACCATACCCCCACTAGAGTCTCCATTTCTTAGACATGTTGTGTCAACATTAAGCTTCAATCTTCCAGTGATTGGAGAAATCCATTTAAGGTAAGAAATTTTTATCTTTGTGTTCATGATTGAAGAACAACCTATCTTAGTACCTACAGTTAAAGCGTTAGACCAATGTTTTCTAGTAAGCACATTGGTAGAATCAATACCAATAATGATATTGTTAATAACATTGATAGAATAATATGAGTTATATGGACTTTGTTATTAGAGAACCAAAACCATTGCCTAATGACAGAGTTAAGACCATATGCCTTTTAATCCTAATGTTGAAGAGAACATTGTAATGATTTCATAATGCTCATACGTAATTGCACTTGATAAACAGATGATTTATATCTTCATAGTTAGGAGAAAAATAGCATTTAGAAACAATTGTTATATGTCTATTCACATTATATTATTAGTGAATATGAAACTTTTAGTAAGCTTCCATAAAAGAAAGGAATACTTCTCACGGGTAATTGTATTCCAGATCTTCTTGTAGAGAGTTGACTTATTATACTTTTGTCTTGTGTAATTCCAAGTCTGGTTGGTGTTGAAATTATGATCTGATGAGAGCTTCCAAACCATATTGTTATCCACCTTGTATGACATTATTTGATTTAACCTGTCATTAGGAAAAACATCTTTCAAAGAGTCAGTATCCCAACAGTTATTCTTCCGGAAAGTGTTAATTTTGGCCTCCAGAAACTAATTATTAGATTTATAGTTGTTAGCATCAATAATATGAGAGAGATTATGTTAGTCTTCCAACCAGAAATCCATGTCTCCTTAACCCAGCAGCCATCTGATATTATTCTCAGCTTTATCTTTAATCCTTATAATCCTTTGCAAATCAAATAGCCAGACTTTTTAAATTTAGCTTTCAAAAGATGAACTTTATTGCAGTAAATACTACGCATACATAGCCCAGAGACTATCATTTTTCCTAAACAGAAACCAGATCTTTGGGGAGTAGATGTTCTAAATATCATTGAGTTTCCTGGTATTCAGACCCCCTTCCTCAAAAGGTCTACAAATAGCTGTCCAATTCGACCAGTGTATGCATTTATCAGTGTATTTGGAGTTCCAGAGAAATTTATTAAAGATTTTTACACTTCTTTTAATAATGCTATGAGGAATCATGTAATTCTGCATCCAATAGTTTGGAATGGACATTAAAACAGAGGAGAAAAGAGATATTCTTCCCCCATAGGAAAGGTATTTATTATCTCATTCAGTGATCTTATCATTTATTTTATCAATAATAGAACTGAAATTTGTAGCTTTGTTGTTGCAGTTTAATGTTATCCCAAGGTAATTGGTTGGCAAATACTCAGCAGTGAAGCCAATCAGATTTTCTAGATAGTTTACTTTGCTATTAGGAGGTCTTGTTGAAGTTAAAATCTTTGTCTTTCCCGTGTTTATTGCACGTCCAGAAACTTTTTGATATTTATCAACAAACCTGTTGAGCTTATCAATAGTTGAGTTCAAACTGTTAGTAAATACAAGAATATCATCTGGATACGCAAGACAATGGACTAAGTACTCAGTTCTAAAGGCATATTGTATTTTTTTTATTAGAATAGAATAAATTAAACAACCCCTAGTGAGAACCTCTTCCCCTAGAATGAAGAGGCTTGGAGACAAAGGATCACCTTGTCTCAAGCCTCTTTTGGGATTAAAGTAACCAAAGACATCACCATTTATTAACAAGGATATATGGACATTTTTTATAAGCTTGTTGGTTAAGGATATAAAGACGTTTGAAAAAACCAAAAGAGCTTAAGACATTAGAAACAAAGGAGTGGGACATTCTGTCAAAAGCTTTTGACATGTCCAACTGGATTATGATGTTTCCAGATTTAGGTTTCCTATTAAGATCATATATAAACTCCTTAGCAATTAGAATGTTTTCATGGATGGATCTCCCTTTAACAAAAGCACCTTGATTAGATGAGTTGATTTTAGTTAGAATGCTGGAAAACCTTGTATTGATTGATTAGTTTTGAAAAGAGTATGTTGAACATATAGCAAGGTCTCATAGGTCTGTAGCTATTCCAGTAAGTAGGGTTAGAAGTCTTTGGGATTATACAGAGCCCTGTGACAAAAATTCCTTTAGGAATATCAAGGTCATCAAGATAAGAGTTCAAAGCTAAACACATATCAGCTTTTATAACGTTCCAGCAGACTTTATAAAATGTGATATTGTACTTGTCTATAACAGCAGCACTTGAATGATTCATGCTATTGATAATTTGCCATACTTGCTCCTCGTTTGTAGACTTCAGAAGATTATCATTGTCTTCCTGAGTTACCAATCTAGGGATGTTATCAAAAATATTATCATTCCACATATATTTCTCCTCTTCAAGGCTATTATAAGGGTTACTAGCAAGGATGTTCTTGAAGAAAGACTCCGCTGATCTGCCGATAGCATTCGGGTTAGAAATCCAGATGTTATTTTCCTTAATTCATGTAATATCATTCATTCTTCTTCTTTTGGATACAAAATCATGATAATATTTGGTATTCCGATCACCGTCCTTTAACCAATTAATATAACACTTCTGCTTCCAATAATCTTCCTCAAGTCTCATGGCTTTAATATATAGACAGCTAGCCTTATCTAAAGCAGCTTTGGAATCATAGTTGTTAATACTGATATACTCCTTCTCTTTGATCTTGACCTGATCTTCAGTCTCCTTGATTTTGCTAAAAATGTTTCCAAATACATTGATATTCCAAGCTTTTAAGCATTCCTTTAACCTTTTTAACTTGAACCAAAAATTCTGATTTAGATCTCCGTTGATGATAAGCTTCCAATTTTTCTCAACCATACATGTGAAGAACCTAACTGTCTTTGAAATTTTCAGTCCATTTGTTGTTGAACATGGCACGATCTAAATGTTTCCATTAATTGTTTCTATTCCATATGAACTTGGAACCAACATACCTGACGTCTTCGAGTTGACAATTCCTAATGAAGTCGTTAAAGTCATTAATATTGTTCTGTTATAAAGCAATACAGGCCAAAGCTATTTCCCCCATCAAAATTATTATTTCCCCCATAATTTGAAAAAAAAAACCATGTTGTGATTTCCTCCATAAAGGAAAATACACATTTGCCCTTATACCGATTTTTTCTTTAAAAACTATTACCCTAACATACCATTACCCATTCACTACAACTAAACTCATTATTCACAAAACAACAAAACCAGTACCTTACAAATTAAAGAGAGAAAAAAAGCTTGGAGAAGAAAATCCATTCTTTACAAAAGAGAGAGAAGCTTGGTGAAGAAAACCCATTCTTCACAAAACCATTCGAAGAAAGAAGATAGAAGGCTTGAAAAAAGTATTATTTCTTCATTTTTCTTTGCTTTCTCATTTTCGATTAGGGTTTGGTTTGGAAAAAATTTCAGCAATTTTTTAAATGCATCGAGCATGTGATTCCGAGTTGCCCACTCGGAATCACATGCTCGATGCATACAAAAAATTTCAGAAAACTTGATGCTGTAATTTTTTCCGAGATTTTATCGGATGATCATTCTAGTTTATCGGATGTTGTTGTTTGTTTATCGGATGATGTTTTTTTTTAATCGAATTATATTTTTTGTTTATCGGATGATGTTTTTTTGTTATTCGGATGATGTTTTTTGTTTATCGGATGATGTTTTTAACGGGACAGAAAGTTTGCAACCGATTCCGAGTGGCCCTTTCGGAATCAGTTGCACATTTTTTTTGAAAACTTGCAACTGATTCCGAGTGGCCTTCTCGGAATCAGATGCACTTTTTTTAAAAAAAATTACACCTGATTCCTAATGCCCGGCTCGGAAATAGTTGTTTTTCTTTCAGAACTGTAAAAATCAGGTTTAGCTGAAAAAAATAAGTTTCAAAATAGGTATTTTCAAGCTACGAAATTGTAAAACGTAAAAACAAGTTTAAATTATCTTGTTTGTCGATTGAGTGTTGTTCTCCGGCTTTGTTTGGGTTTCTTCATTTTCCATGATTAATCTTTAATAAAATTAAAGTTCTTTGTTTTAGGGTTAATTTTAGAGGTAGAATCATATATCTTGGATTAAAGTTAGGTTAATGCTGTGTTTTTTCATATAAGACTATCTATTAGATAAATGGCATCTAGTGATAAATTTGAAATAAAAATAAGGGTAATTTGGTAAAAGCAAGTCACTAGTGTTTTTGAAAGTTTGAAAGATGGAGGAAATAAAAAATAACATGGAGGAAATAGCTATGGCCAGCAATACAATTAATATTCTCATCAGATGAGGTAATGACATTATAATCCCCCACAGTAAGCCAGCCACCTTTGATAAAAGGTAAATTTTTCAGCTGATCCCATAAATCAAGTCTTTGTAACCTCTGACATCTAACATAGACCACAGTTAGATTGAAGCTGATATCAGAATCATGATGAGTAATCCCCAAATGAATACATTGCTCCAGATTGATAAGAACATCAATGTTATAAACTGAGTTCCAAAACAGCCATATCTTGTTAGTTATGTTAGCAGTATAGTTAAAGAATCTCAGCTTTTTAGCAATCTCCTCCAAGTTCTCATTGTTGGCCATAGGCTTCTGAATAGCTAAGATCTTAATCTTCGCTTTGTAAATGATTGTTTTCATCCTTCTTAGAGTAGGGTTGTTGTTGATACCACGAATATTCCAGCTAAGAATCTTTATCATTATCAGATAATGATTTGACACGATTTTTTTCCTCTGAATATTTTAAAGCTTTAATCACCAACCTACTTCGTTTTTTTTTCTTCGTAGATTTGAGGATTCTGACTAGAGTGATATTAAAATCAGGGTTAGGGGAAGATTCGTTTCTTATGGGAGTTACATAAGAGCTTCCAATAATTTCAGCATCAGGAGTTACATAGGAGCTTCCAATAATTTCAGCATCAGGCTTGGAGCTACTTGTGCCATTATTTTCATCATCGATCGTTAGATTTTGTAAATAACTATCTTCAAGCTTTTGAATAGCGTTAGTGACTTCCATTTCTTCCAAGAAAGAAGAGTCTTTCATCACCTCCTTTGACATATTAATGTTTGAAGATTCTTTCAGCAAAGTAATCGAAATCAGAAACTGTCGCAATATGAAATAAGGTTTTCCTAGGCTGAAACTAATTGAAGGCCACAATATGAAATTTGTTTTTCCTCTATCCGTTGTTGGTGATCTTCCAAATCTGGAGGAACTAAAGATAAAAAATGCTGATAGAGTAGAATATGTATTTGGAAACAAAACATTAGAAGCCTGAGAGAACATCGTTGAGAAAGAGGAGGTAGTACTCCCAAAGCTGAAGAATATAGTACTCAAGGAACTACCAAGCCTTATAGGATTTTCCGTAGCGGGTTATAATATTATGAGTGATTATCAATTAAAGGTGGGAGGTTGTCCAAACATTACTCAGAGCTTCACTCTTTCAGCAACAACCGGTTAGTTTCATCCCCTCCATTCTACTAGTATTTGTTGATTCACTGTCTCTTTGTTCCTTCAATAATTGTTTGTTGTTACATTTACACAGATATGCACAATTCCATAAAGAAATAAAAAACATATGGTTATGAGTAGAATACTTATGATGCATTGTGCATTATGTTTGTTGCTCAGGAACAACAATCAGAAAGGATAATGCATCCTTAACAAAAGCAGAACATGGTTCAAGTACAAGCTCCCCCGTAGACAATGAGAAACACTATGTTTTCAGGTTTCTTATTGTGTTGGTGGCTGCTTTGATCATAAATTTATGTTGGGATAAATAGTAAACTAAGCTTCAATCTTTGTTGTTTTGTTTATTTTATGTTGCATATGGACTACTATGCTATGATACTATGTCAATTCAACTTACTTTTATGCTACAAATCTATGAATTAGATGCAACGAAAATATAAGAAACTTAGTTCATAGATTTGTTTGATGTTTTAGAACTCCAAAGAAGACAAATGTCTTGTTCCATATTTTCCTCGAACAAAAATCAATAGCACAGTTCATATGGTTGACAGTAGCGGAAGTTTGCGATAAGATTAACTCGGGGAAACCCTGTGGTTCAAGCACGGAACAATGGTTTGGTGGAGATAGTTGTGAACGGTTGCGCGCAATACTTAAAGCACAGAATAACAGCTGGGCGGAGATAGTTGTGAACGGTTGCCTGAGAGACCATGACGATTTCAGTGGTGTGATATCAGAGTTAGAAATTCCAACCCTGAGATGAAATTGCTAATATCAAGTTGGTTTTGATAGGGAGAAACATGTTCCAATAACCATAACTGGAACAAGAATCTGTGTGGCTTTAAGCAAACACTGATGGTATTCTTGTTCCTATGTAAGAGTTCTCTTGGTTATCTAAGACCAGAATCTGTGATGAAGAATAGTTCTACGCAGACTGGGGTAGTATTTTTGCTTCTAAATAAGAGTTTTTTTATTAGCACAACTGTAATGTAATTAAACTTCTTTGTAATGTGGTTCACTTGCTGAATAAATAGGAGATAAAAGACAAACTCAATTCTATAATCATCTTGTTGCGACCATCAAACAACCAAAAACATTGAGTCACAAAATCATAGTATCATATAATAAATAAACCGGTTAATTTCATATGTAATAAATCTCTACTTTCACAATTTGGCATCAACAGGCCATACGTATTACTATAACAAGCATGCATTTGCACAATTTAGTGCATTACAGATTTAATCGTCTTGATAGTTCTTCGACAAAATTAGCTCTGGTAACCTCCTCCTCTTTTTTAGTCTCCGTCTCCATGATGTTCAACGTGACAAGTCCTTCACGCTCGCGAACAACCAGCCTCCATGGAATTTTTGACTTTTCAGTATGATCGAAGTGTTTTTCACTCCTTTTGCTCACGAGAAACTCTGCGTTGATTTTTGCATTCCACAGCTCACTAACCAACTCTGCAGCTAAAGGGAGTTTATTGTCGGCCATAATACTAACTAGGACTTGGGTTTCAGTTGCTCGTATAGTCTGCCAATCACCAAAAATAAAAATAACTACATAAGCACAACAAACAATTTAGTATGGACAAAAGTAAAATAATAGTTTAGGATGAATCCATGCAAAAGAAAGAAGATAACTATAACTCAGAATAACAAAGAAATGAGCAGCTTAGGACACTATACCATGTTAAGCCACTAGAATTACACAGAACAAATGATCTAATTCAACGACTGCAAAATGAATCCATTGTAGAACACTAGAACCCCCTTCCCATTTCCCCATCTCGATAGTAGCCTTCGTGATTTGAGTCCAGCATCGAAACCATCTAAATTCATTCGATACTGTGCCCATATACTAGATATACATATATATTTGTCAAATGGCAATGGCACTGATACAATTATCAGTAACAGCGAAGTTGTTACTATAATGTTGTTACTTTGTTATTTTCAATCTTTATACAAGTACGAAACAGTGTCTATTGATAACATAATTAAAAGAAGAACATATAATAGAATAAGTAAACACCAGATATATGAAAGCAACAGAGAGTAAACTGATTTATTATTATAGAAAAGCCTAAGTGCCAAAATAACCTGGTTTTGCTGCTTCTGGAGATCTTCCAATATATTAAATACACGCTCGATACCAAGACTGACACCAACTGCAGGAACTGCCTTTGTACCAAAATTTCCTATAAGGTTGTCATAACGTCCTCCGGCAGCAATGGACCCAACCTGATACCAGCCATGAAGTAATAATTTAGTACAGGGAGGGAATTTGTTTGACTACTACAACCAGCCCAACCAACATTAAATACGTGTAACTTAACATGACATTGGAACATATATACATGGAAACTTAAATGAATTACAATCTCAACTAGCAAGAAAACGAATATGCAAATATCAACATACTATAAAGAATGAGACCTGAAGTTCAACAAGTTGAAAAATTACTCCTCTTTGAAAATATAGAACTTGAAAAATTAAACAAATACACATTCTTTACTGAAATGAATTATTTACCTGCACTCCGCCTTTAAAGACAGCTTCATATATAACACCGGTATAATAATCAAGTCCTCTAGCAAGACTCAAATCAAAAACTACTTTGTCGACACACTTCGACTTTTCCAAAGCTTCGAATAAAATAATCAAGTCATCTAAAGCTTCAGCAGAAGCTTTGTTTTTGAGAAATTCGCTCCCTTCCTGTTTTAGCTTCGATAGTAGCTCCAATGGATGTCCTCTTTCTTTCACAAAAGAGCCAATTTTGTCTGCTGTCTCAGCAGATAATCCCTTCTCTTCCACCTGTCAAATGCTCATTAGCAAACATTGACAAACGATAAGAAAAATAATATATAAGACTATAGGACAGCTGGAAGCAAAACCTACATTAAAAGGCCAAGTGATACCACTAGAAAATGTGATTACATAAGACAATTTAGAAAACGTCACAAGTCGTAGCTAATGACGCATCTAAGAGGAACCAAGAACTAAAGACAAGGTATAGCCCCAAGATTGAATTAGTTTATGGCGAGGTGGTACCCTGCTGAATGTCGAGACAAAAGATAAGTACAATATCTATATATTATATTGTCCTATTCTTATATAAGTACAAATCCTTATACAATCTTCTCTAATTGTAAACAAAGAAAGGCAGTAGAAATGAATCTTCCGTTTCCTGCCACGGGATTATAATCAATCTCAGCATAACCAAAATAAATAACAAAGATAAAATGCATGTGGTAGGAGAAGCAATCAATATTCTATTATTTCTAAAGGAACAAAATGAAAACTATTAAACTGTAAAGTACTAAAAATTCCACCATAACAAGCAAACAAGGACTGCGGACAAAACAAAAGATCTTACCATTTCCTTCTTGACCTGATCAAAGGTTTGCTTGTCCAGCTTGTCAATACTTGAACAAATAGTTCTGAATTTTTCAGCTGGTACACCACATATTTCCAACATTCCATCAAGCAACTTCCTATGGTTCAATTTTATCTGCAAAATTTGATGCATATAAGCTTAAAGAATTTGGAATAGGGCCACAAGAAATAGTTAAAGCATTTGATGACACAAGAATGCACTCTATAAGAATATGAATCCTATAACCTAAAACCCTAGGATGCAAATGAGAATTATATGTACATAGAGACAATATCTGAATGCTTCAAGAACACACATAGAGAAGCATCAGTAACGAGTACCTCGTAATCTCCAATGCTTAGTTCATCGAGCAGTTCTGTCAATATTTTGATGACCTCAAAGTCAGGGCCCATCTTTTCATTTTGACCAGCAATGTCAAAATCACACTGATAAAATTCCCGATATCTTCCTTTAGATGGGTTGTCCCTTCTATACACTTTTGCTATTTGATACCGTTTAAAGGATGTGATACCATTCATGGCCACATACCTAGCAAAAGGCACAGTTAAATCATACCTTAGAGAACAAAGTTCTCCACCCTGCGGAGCATAAGAGTTATATTAGTACATAATAAGAGGGTATACTTTTAGCAAGGACATTTGTGCACGGTCGGGATTAGTCCATCAAAATAATAAGATTTATGTAACCTGGGTTCCATTTAAACAAATGATGATAAGAAAATAACCTGATCAGCCAAGTCATAAATCAATTTTGAATCTTCTCCATACTTTCCGGTCAGAGTTTCTCTCAATTCAAAAACAGGAGTGTCGAGGGCCATGGCACCATGTCTCTTAAAAACTTCGGTTATTTTTGAGAATGCTTTCTCTCTCACTGCCATTTGCTCTTTTGAAAAGTCACGGGTACCCTAAAAAACCATAACCAACATATCGTAATCCTTTCACAATGAAGCAGATAGAGAAATTTTTACAAAGACGAGCAGAGTTGCATGATCGAAATACATAAAAAAAATCAAATCTTTATAAATGAAAGTTTATTATAGTAAATCATGTAAGCATTCTTATTCTCAGAATAGCAGTACTAAGCAGTGTTGATAATTTATATCCAAGAAAAGAAACTTGGTACTTTGAAACCATGATTTCTTTTTATTTAGGCAACTAACAGAAAATTGGTTAATAGAAGCACAATAAAAGAAAATAAAATCAGAAGGGAGGCTATTTACCTTAGGGATCTTGGGTAGCCTTCTACTGTCATTGCTTTCGACAACTTCCTTCACTTTTTCCAGCAAAGTAACAAACCCTCCATCCTTTGGGTCCAAAATCAACAAAAGATCATCGACCCATTTGCTCAATGACTTCTCTCCATCACCACGAGTTGCTTCTTTATCAAGCAATCTATCTTTGATGAACTGCACAAAAGCACCAGTTCCCTTCCCCAATACAGCCTTCTTATCCTTCTTTTTCTTCTTCTTATCAATGGAGACATCTTCATTTGCACCAACACTTTCATTCCCTTTCCCGACTATAAAATCTTTACCTTCTAGAGAGACAAATGCTGTAACAGCCTCCCATGCAACTATCTTCAACACAATCCCCAGTAATTGGTTCACTTCGTGGGCAAATTTGATGTAATCCTTTTCAAATTGTGCATCAAAAGCTAACTTAAACACATTATTCAAGCTCTCACTGTTGGGGCAGTTCTCAAACATAGATATTAGATCAACTCTCAAACTTTCATCTTCAATTGAATCCAAATTCAACTTAGCTCGAATCAAAGAGTTGGCACCCAAGCTATGCAGTATTGACCACAATGATGATAGCATTCCCACTGAGGCTTGTTCTGCCCCAAGGTTTATTTTTCCACCTTTCACTCCTGAATTCAGTTTCGAACGAGTAGCAGAATGCAAATGTTTAACAGCTTCTCGAAGTTTCCCACTAACCTCGGGAATGGTTGAAAGGGATTCAATATGTGTTTTACCTACCAACTTAGACCCATGGAGCAAAACCTTCAAATCATTAGCAACGCCAATGACTTCCTTGTCTCCATACCCGTCTCCCGAATCAAAAGAGCCAAACGAGTGTCACATTTCCCTTCAAGGCTTCACACGACAAGGCCGCAATAGCATCGACACTGGAAGACAAAGCCGTTTCCATATGATCCAGAATCGCGCAGATTCCAGTCAAACAAGCGATCGGCCGCTCCAGTAAATTAGTTTCATCATGTCACGTCAATCAGTTCAAAGCTGTCTTTGCCCCTAACAGTATTCACACTTTGAGTACAGACGAAATTTTTATGAC
Organism: Limnanthes douglasii subsp. nivea; assembly: GCA_036936605.1. Lineage (NCBI taxonomy): Eukaryota > Viridiplantae > Streptophyta > Magnoliopsida > Brassicales > Limnanthaceae > Limnanthes > Limnanthes douglasii. Next base: position 269,961,890 of record JAUPFV010000004.1, read on the forward strand.
TTTTAGGAAGCCCATCACAATATAGTCTAAGAAAACTGTTACAGGATTGTTGATTTCAAAAATTTCTGTTAAGATCCTTGAAGGATAATCGTTATTTTTTTTAGCCTTTTTCAAAAATTTCATCATCCAAGTGTTTTTTAAAGCTTTTTGCATATGACATCTTTAGCTTTATTTGCCATCGTGATATCATTTTCAGCTAGCTAATTTCTTGTTTCAATTGATCCTGGAAAGTTATAAGTAGGTAATTCACCATACTTAAAGTTTAAAGTATTTTAAAGATGTAGCTTTGCTTCCAATTGTCCGCCTTGAGTCAGTTTTTCAATAGTTGTTTCTTGATCAACAATTTTTTGTTCCAATTTCATTTATCATTCACCAAATTCAATAAAAATAAAAAACCTCGATAGTTTTAATTGTGTCATACAATTTCCGGCTCGTATGGAAGCTAGGGTATGTGACTTCGCCCCCTTTTTTTTTATTTTTGACTCTGTAACTAAACACGTTTGGATTTATTGTTTCTGGTTCTAGCAATTATGGGATGTGTCTCCAGCTAAAGTACCAAAGGAATGAGGGAACTATATTTCATTTAAACTAATTATTGAATACCCTTCATATTCAACATCCGAACTTAGTAGAAGAAGTATTTCCACTTGAAGTTGAAGACAGAAGATCTGATTTAGTGCTTCAGGTAAAGCAATTGGTACTGCGTAATCTTCCTCAGCTGGTACATATATGCAATCGCCCTTAATGCACCAGCATCCTCCAAAATCTTACAAAAATTTATATAATTGTGTGCCATAAACTGAGTTATATTTTTCACTAACATTGGCTCGTAATCTGTCCATGTTAGAATGGCTACCAGTAGAAGATTGCAAAGAATTGGTGCAAGTAATTGGTAATGAGGACCAAAAAGTTCCAAACAATCTCAAGCTAGACGGTTTTCCTGATAGAAAATAGACTAATTCCTTACACAAATGTGATCAGAGAACCATCACACATAAATTCAATCAAAGAAGTTTTGGCTTATATAGAAGCCTTACAACGTGCAGATACCATAAACCAGAAAACAAGGAATGAAACAAGGAAACATTACTACACTAACTCTAACTGTAACTAACTCTAACTCTAACTGCAACTGACACTGAAACTAAAATAAACCCAACAAATCCTCCCCTTAAACTGAAATGCTAATCAGCATCAGTTTAAAACTTCCAACTGCTGAACTCCGAGCAGATTCCTAAGTTTCACATACTGTTCCAGTTTGATTCGTTTGGTCATTATGTCTGCAATTTGATCATTTGTTCCACAGAAAATCAGTTGCATAGCTCCTTCTCCTGACAAGTTACGCAAGTAGTGAAACCTTACATCAATGTGTTTTGTCCTTCGATGCATAACCGGATTCCTTGACAACTTAATCGTTGAACTGTTATCACACAAAATATCAATGCACACTGCACCTACAGCACCTAGTTCCTGCAACAATCCTTTAAGCCAAATGCAATGACACGCTGCCGATGTTGCAGCAACGTACTCAGCCTCGGCAGAAGACAAAGTGACGATGTCTTGTTTCCGTGAACTCCAACAAATTGCTGCCCCATTTAACAGAAAAGCATACCCAGAAGTACTCTTTCTGTCATCTAAGTCGCGTGCATAATCACTGTCTGTGTAACCCAGAAGATTCGTGTTTAATGACCTTCCATAAAAAAATTCCAAAATTTAACGTTCCCTTCAAGTACCTCAGTATCCTTTTAGTAATCAACATATGCTCTTCCTTGGGATCAACCATAAAACGAGATACTAAGCATACTACAAACATTAGATCAGGCCGTGTTACTGTCAGATACATGAGACACCCAACCAGCTGCTTATAATGTGTTGTATCAACTCGAGTACTTCCTTTCTTTGAAATAATAGTCCCTGGAACAATTGGATTCTTGACGGCATTGCAACTCCACATATTGAATCTTTCAAGAACTTCTTTGGCATATTTCTTCTGACAGATGTGTATACCATCATTTGTTTGACGAACTTCTACTCCAAGAAAGAAACTCATATTCCCCATGTCTGTCATCTCAAACTCCCTTTTCATTGAAGCCTTGAATTCTACACTCATGAACTCATCATTTCCAGTAAATATTAAATCATCGACATAAAGACTTACCATTAAGATTCCATTTCCTGCTTTCTTCAAAAACAAAGTGTGATCATAGTTGCTTTTCTGGAATCCTTCCTTCATGAAATATCTCTCAATTCTGCTGAACCATGCTCTCGATGCCTGTTTTAGACCGTAGAGGGCCTTCCTTAGTCGATAAACTTTGTCTTCCTCCCCTACTTTGATAAACCCTTCAGGCTGATCTACATAGACTTCCTCCTTTAGTTCACCATACAAGAAAGCACTCTTGACGTCTAGCTGATGATCACACCATCCTTTCTGAGCTGCTACTGCTAAAAGACTTCTGATTGTATCTCAACGAGCAACTGGTGCAAAAAATTCAGTGTAGTCCACTCCTACAGTTTGTGTATACCCTTTCGCGACTAACCGAGCCTTACACTTTTCAACCTTTCCTTCTGCATTCAGCTTTGTCTTATACACCCATTTGACCCCGATTTTCTTTCCGTGAGATGGCAGGCTTACAAGCTCCCAAGTGTTATTCTTTTCTATTGACTGAATTTCCAACTTCATTGCATTTCTCCACCTTTCTTCTTTTGCAGCCTCATTGTAGTTTACCGGATCCGCATAGCAGACGTTCAGAGAAAAATTTGTGAATTTTTCTTCATCTAGTTCTTTTCTGTGTACGAAATCACGCATCCATACAGGTTCTCTCCTTACCCTTTGAGTTCCTGTCCCTGAAGCTTCTGTTTCATCTTCAACATTCTCTTCATCATTTCATTCTTCTGGTTCTTCAACACAATTTTCTTCATTTGTTTCGTCTTCTTCACACACTCCATCATCTCCCCAAACAAGAACATTCTGCTCTATGAGTTGTGTAGATTCCACTCCCACTTAGAGTTTTCATTAAATATAACATCCCTGCTAATGATGATTTTCTTTGTGATTGGATCAAGGAGTCGATAAGCCTTTGTTTCAGTTGTTTCATCACTAACTCCAAGAAAAATACATCTGTGACTACGATCGTCGAGCTTTATCCGTTTCTGTTTAGGAATATGAACATGACCTATCGAACCAAAAACTCTAAAGTAAGCAACTCCTGGCTTGATTCATGTCCATCTCTCTTCAGGTACCATGTCTTTTACTGCCTTTGTGATACTTCGATTTAAAACATGAGCAGTCCACCTCGCTGCTTCGGCCATAAATATCTTGGCATTTCCTTTTCTGAGAGTAGACAACGAACCATATTTATGATTGTTCGATTTCTCCTTTTTGCCACTCCGTTCTGTTGAGGAGTGTATGCTGCAGTCAGTTGTCGTTTTATTCTTTGATCTCTGCAGAACATTTTGAATTTTTCTGAATTGAATTCACCACCTCTATCTGTTCGTAGTCCTCGAATTACAGCTTTAGCTTCCTTTTCAACAAGGTTTTTAAATATTTTGAATGCTACAAAAGTTTCAGCTTTATCTACAAGGAAAGACATCCACATTTTTCGCAAGAAATCATCAACAAATACCAGTAAGTATCGCTTACCACTGTTAGAAGCTGGAGTGATTGGTCCGCACAAATCAGCATGAATTAGTTCTAGTTTCCCTGTTGCTCTCCATTTGCTTTCCTTTGGAAATTTTACTCGCTGTTGTTTCCCTATGTTGCATATCGTACACACCTTAACTATATCCTTGATATTTGGTAACCCTTCTACCATTCATTTCCTCTGCATGAGCTGAATAGATTTTTTGTTTATATGTCCAAACCTCATATGCCAGAGATTTCCCAGATCTTCTTCCTCTATCTTGAAACAACTCACAGACATCGGTTTCTTCTTTGCATTAATAAAAAACATGCGATTGACGGTCATTCGTGCTTCTACAATCATTCCTCTTTGATGATGATAGATCTTGCATACACCATTTTTGATGACAATCGTCAGCTGTTTCGCCTGCAATTGTCCCACACTCAGCAAATTGTTAGTCAGATTTGGGATATAATAAACATCGGTTACCACTTGTGTTATTCCTTCTACTTCAATTCTGATCTTCCCCTTCCATTGGACAGCCATCTTTGAACCATTTCCAAGTCTAACAGTGGTTTTGAAGCTCTCATCCAACTCATTAAACCACGATTTTTCCCCTGTCATATGATTCTTAGCACCCAGAGTCAAGGAACCATACACCGTTACTGTCAACATCACCCATGTTTGTGTGCGCCATTAAGAGTAATTCTTCCTCTTCATTAATTTCAACATAATTAGCCCCTTTCTCCAGACTTGTACACTCAAACTGGTAGTGACCTACCTGTCTGCATCGAAAACAATTGATGGCTGATCTGTTGACATATGATCTGCCTCTCCCACGTCCACGTCCTCTAAAACTGCTTCCTCCTCGTTGAGATGTCCACTTTCCTCTTCCTCGAACAAGTAATGACGCCTGCAACTCATCCACTGTAAGAGTATCAATATCCTTTGATTCTTCGATAGAGCAAACCGCGTAATTAAAATTCTCTGTGAGACTTCGGAGAATTTTTTCAACAATTTTGACATCATTCATTATTTCTCCACAGTTCCTCATGTCATTGGCCGTTTCCATGACTCTTGCAAAATATTCTGTCACTCCTTCTCTAACTTTCATCTCCAAGACTTCGAACGTCCTCCTTAACCGTTGTAGTTGTGCACGCTTCACCCTAGCAGTGCCTTTGTACTTGACCTTCATAGAGTCCCACAATTGTTTGGCAGTTTCTTTCTGGGTGATAGTCTTCAGGGTGGTCTTGTCGATTGATTTGAATAAATAGTTCTTTGCCTTAAGATCTTTGAGTTTTGCTGCTTCAAGTGCAGCCTTTTGTGTTGCATTCGGAGTCCCAATCTCTTTCAGATAATCAAATCCTGGATCAATGACACTCCAATACTCCTTCGAACGCAGAATATTTTCAATGACTAGGCTCCAGTGGTCGTAATCTCCATCAAACTTTGGAACTGCTGGTGCAGTAAAACTTCCTGGTTCCGCCATTTTCCTTTTGGTGTTTTTCCTCTCAAACACGCACTTTTCTCAAACTTTCTCACAGTGTATTTGGCTCTGATACCATATGATAGAAAGTAGACTAATTACTTACAAAAATGTGATCAGAGAACCATCACACATAAATTCAATCAAAGAAGTTTTGGCTTATATACAAGCCTTAAAACGTGCAGATACCATAAACCAGAAGATAAGGAATGAAACAAGGAAACATTAGTACACTAACTCTAACTGCAACTAACCCTAACTCTAACTGCAACTGACACTGAAACTAAAATAAACCCAACATTTCCTAGGCTGAAAGAAATGAAAATTTAAAATTGCAACAAGATCAAATTTGCTTTTCCTCTATCCCTTGTTGGTGGTCTTCCAAATTTATAAAGACTGAAGGTCAAAGATATGGTACTTCCGATACAGGAATTGGTACTGAATGATCTTCTTCAGCTTGTACATATATGCAATTGGCCCTCATAGACCAGTATCCTCCAAAAGCTTACATGTTTATGGATATATTCGTGCCATAAAATGTTGGATAGTTTAATGTAATTGGATTGACTAGTTGACTAATGTAGTCATAATATATTATACAATAAGTGAGAGAGTGTGGAGTACACTAGTCATAATATTATGATTAGTGGGTCCAAAAGGAGGAGTTCGACTAATGTTAAATCCTATTTTAAATAGTAAGGCTATTCTAAAAATTCATTAAAATTTTATATTTAAAAAAATCATTTGAATTTGAATATTTTGGCCGGTTTTATTATTTGAAATTATATCCCTTATTGGAAGTAAATCTGTTTTACCGTTTGAGTATTTCCGTTGAAAATACAAGACTCTTATTTTATCCGGTTGAAAATTTTGGAGAACCACCAAAATAATTTCAATGTGAAATTGTTAAAACAAAACTCATCTCGAAATCTCTAAACAATATTACCAACAAAAGATTGAAATTATATGTTCTTGTATAAAGAGATTTGTATGAAGATATTTTTGTTTTATGAAAAAACTTATATGAAAATTAAAATGAAAAGATTTGTTGTCATCTTAAGAGAATCCATAATCAAATATTAAAGCATGAATGAAAATATGACATCAATATCATCAACAATTAAAGTCGAAAAATATAACATTAATATGATCGGTAAGTTTTCTGGTCTTAATTATAAACTCATATTTGAATTGTTTTGCTTTGTGGTAGAATGCAAAATAAGAAAAAAAATATTTTGTCAAGATTGTGTACTCTGTAATTTTATTAATAATATTAAGAGTTATTTAAAGTAATCTCAAACCTACAAAGACGGCAAACGCTAGACAACTTTGCCTGTATGTATATTGCCTACAGTTTTATTATGCAACGACAACTTCATCTAATAACGACATTTTAAATACGTATCGCGTAGTTCAATTTGATATAGTTTGTTGTAGACAGTGGCGGAACCAGAAAAAAATATTAGGAGAGGCTGACCAAGTATTAATAAAAAAATTTCGTTAACCATTACAAAAATATAATCAAGCAAAACCAAATCTACTACAATATTTTGTTTTCACCGATCATGGTGTTATAAAAAAAATTCTGAAAATTTTATCAAATAACGATTATAACATTACAAACAACCAAATATATTTCAAAGTGTTACATCTAACCACTTAGATCATTTCTTCCTTTTATTATCTTTTACAAACTCGATTTTTCCAATGATAATACTTTTGAAAAAATATTCACAAATATTAGTACAATTAGTTAAAAACAAACCAAATATTTAAAATTTCATTCTATTCGAGTCCATCCAATGATAAACCTATAAATATTTTTTTATAGCTTTTTTAATTAAAATAATTGATAGAATATAACTTTAGTCTATTAATCTTTTTTAGAAAAATATTAAATTGGTTTATTATACACAAATATTTTTATATAACTCTTGAATTAAAATAATTGATAAAATAAGTAATATTTTATTTAATAATACGTTGTTTAATGATATTTTTTATAAAACGCATTAAAATAATTAAAAAGAAATTAATATTTTTCAAAAAAAGAATTGGACTCCACTAACGTTTTTTTCTTTTTACCTTATTTGACTACAACTGTTTATTGCGTCTTAAATTTATTTAGATTTAACTAAATAATAAAAAAAATTATTTGTTTGCTGGGATATTTTTTTCACGTGGAAAAGAAAACTCACTACACCCACTACCTCCTTAATAAAATCAAAATTGAAATGTGGTTATGTGGAGGTTGGAGTATGGTTAGGGGGGCTGCAGCCCCACTAGCCCCTACATTCGTCCGCCACTGGTTGTAGACATTAACTTTTATAAACTTTATCCATAAATTCTAGTGAAGTTTTTAACTTGCGAGTCACACGTACACTTGTAAGAGAAATATGAAACTACATGCACATGTAGTTGTTAGGGAAAATAATAACTCAACAATTGATAGAATTCGTTTATCATTTAAATTTGTATATTAAATATAATTTATTTAAAGTCATGCATTGAACAAATAGGTAATAAAGTGTTTGACGGGGTGTTTAGGTATGCATTTTTTATTTATTGCTCGATACCATGTTATATTTTATTTATTGCTTTGTAATATAAGAATACTTCAAAAGCATGTTTAAAGGGGAACATGACATATAATGAAGACCTGAAATATTAAAACCATGAATTGAAATTATACGTGAAGTTAAGTTAATTATTATTGTATGTCTATTGTATAAAAATTGAAAAATTTGAAACAAACGCTAAAAAGATTGGTATAAAAAATTTGATAATGTGATTTTATAGCTGCGGGACCAATGTGGCAGCTATGTTTTGAGGAGAATAGGTGTTTACGGTCGTACAAGGTTGACTGCTACTTATATCCACTAGAGACGAATGTGGTAGCTAGGGCTTCAACATTCAATTTTTTCGTACCAGATACAACCCAGTTGTGGTTCGTTGAGCCAAGTGGAGAGGACTGCTCTTTAGTGGCACCGGTCGAACCACCCCCAACTCTGACTTTATAAGAAATGACATGTTCACGAATAGAGAGGGGATTAACACTAACCATCATTGCTAAGTTGTCCAATCGAGTGTGGGATTAATCCCCGTTCCTTCTTGGTTACTGCTAACAGGACGTCTATTTTTCCTTAACACCCTCTTGTTCTTCATGAACCCTCCCACAGACGGACTACTCTGCAACATTTGTATCTCCAGTAATAGCCAAGACTCAGTTAAGATGAAATTAGTACGAGTACATACGGGGGTAATTAGTTGTGTGGCATAGATGCCAACCATTAAAGCTAAGTATAAAAATAAGCAGAAAATGCCAACCATTATTAGCTGCATGGCATAGATTCGACTATACTTAAAATATTCATTTATAAATTTGGGTAAGGGCATTCGAAGTCCCTAATCGAACAACGTTGTGTATAAACAAGTTTCCCTCTCACTATCATGATGGGGATGTTCACCAAGATCGGGAAGTTTAGTAATTACAAAGTCAAGAAAATCTCACACTAATATAAGCGTGAGAAGTCCTTTGGGGTTTAGGTTTTTATAAAGGTGCGCACGGTGGTTGATATAGTTATCTAAAAAGTTTTTGTCTTCTACCGTGTCCACCAGAAATAAGACCCTATAATAATTTAAGATTTCCAAGTAGAGTAATAAGATAATAGCACCTCGTTAGAACCTCCGCAAGCCACCAAGGTAGGAAAACATATACCTCCAAATATTTACATTAAACAAAAACAAAGTAAATATTTACAATACACATTTACTCGAGATATCACCTTAAGTGTTCGATATTCCATGGGTTCCTCAAAGGACTGCATTCTTGGTTAACTAATCGATATGTTCCTTACTTAATCTTCTCACACGCAGTGTATGGTCTTTCCAAATTTGGCAAAAACTTTCCAAATTTCTTGTCTTTCATGTGCAAAAATAGTTTTCTTAAAACCTTATCCCCACTTCAATTTCTCTTATTTTTATCTTGGAATGCAAACTTACTTCTCAATAAACCTAGATAATGCGCGTTCTAAAATAGAATTTAATTATATTTTTTCAATCATATCTAGCTGAGCTATTACTGCAGCATTATTATCCTACTCAGAATAATTTTGAACTCTAAAAGAAGGAAGAGTAGATTTTTTCAGTATTATTGCATCCATCCCATAAACCAAGAAAAAATGCGGTTCTTGTGTAGCCGTATGTGGAGTAGTTCAAGAGGCCCACAATACTCTTTGTAAGTAGTTTGGTCATTTGCCTGCCATCCCTTCTAAGTTCTTTTTTAGACCCATCAAAATAGTCATATTTACTACTTCTATCTGTCTGTTAGCTTTGGGATGAAAAGGTGAAGAGAAACAATGGCGAATTCCTCTTAATGTACAGAACATTTCCATGTCAATGTTGTCAAATTGAGGACCACTATCTGTCGTAATACTTCTAGAAATTTCAAATCTACAACATATGTTGGAAATGATGAACTTGATTGTTGTTTAGAAGTATTTTCCAAGAGAGGTGTAGCTTCCTCCCATATAGAGAAATAATTAACTGCCAGTATAATGGTTCGACATTCTCCATAAGCCATTAGCAAGGGTCCAACCAATCAAGCCCTATTTATCAACAAGTACTACTTTAGATATTGATTCCATATGAACTGTTGGTACATGTATTGCAATTCCAAATCTTTGACATGGATCGCATCTTTAAACTAACATTTTACCATCTGAAATGATTGATGACCAGTAATATCATACTAACAAGACCTATCTAGTTAAATCTTTATAGCCATAATTGGTAGAGCTTTCCCCATCATGTAATTCAGATAGAATTACTTGGGAATCATCGGATCTGAAGAAACGCAAGAAAGGCTTATTAAAATATTTCTTGTACTAGACCCCTCTCAAAAACAAAAACCCATGTGCTATAAACTTTAAGTTCTTAGCTAGTTTTTTGTCTTTAGAAAGGTTCCTTTTAGTAATGAATTCTTGGATTTCATACCTCTAGTCTTAGCTAGTTATTGTAGATATTTAAAAACTTTCCTCAATACTAATTCCCAATTTGAGGGTTGTTATGGAATGGCATTCATGTACCAAAATCTAAGTAATGCCCCGGAGTATGCAATAGTAGATAAAGATTCATCCATTAAATTTCTAGCTCTTGGCACATTCTCATACTTCACACATCTAAAGTTGACAAAAGTTTCTTTTAATACTTGGAAATACTTTACCAACAATTCTTTTCTTGTTTCAGATTGTCCCTAAGCTTGATGTATGAGCAACTTTAAATCACTTACAATTCAGATTATTTTGGCACCACATATTTGAGCGAGCCTTAAACCAACTATTGTTGCTTCGTACTCAGCTTCATTATTCGAGACATTGAATTTGAAGCGTATGGCTTGGTACATTGAGTCTCCAAAGCGGGAGAAAAGACAAACTCATGCTTCCCAACCCATCATACTAGATCCTCTATCTGTTCGGATTACCCATTATTTCCCATGTTTATTGTTAGCAGATTCTATATAGGGTGACCCTGAATGGAATTCAACCAAGAAGTCAGCCAAAACTTGTACCTTGATTGTTGTTCGATGAGAAAAATCGATATCATAGTCCCTCAATTTCACATACCACTTAGTCAGTCAACTCGATACAACTGGTTTATGGAACATACTTTTAAGTGGAAAACAAGTTTAAATAGTGATGGAATATGCTTGAAAATATGGCCTTATTTTTCTGGCGGCTATTACCAAGGCTAAGGCTAACTTTTCTAGCTTCAGATATCTTTATGTAACATCCAACAAACTCTTACTAATATAATAAACCGGGTGAGCGTAATTTTTCAATTCCCGAACTAACACTTCACTCATCGCGTGATTGGATACTTCCAAGTATACATAGATTTTTTCTCATATTACTCGTTTATACAGAGTTTTGGGCGAAGATAAATGTTTTTTTATTTTAAAAAATTCCCTATCACAATTTGGTTACCAATTAAACTCATTGGCCATTCTCAACACATTCATTCCAGCACCTAATAGGAACCCGAGACTGAAAATACAAGGCCCTGACAACATTGAGCAAATGTTGATGCTTATGTTCCACTACAGAATTCTGTTGAGGTCTTTCCACACAAGAGAACTGATGCAACACTCCAAGTGAGCTGAAAAACTAGGAAAAATTCAGTTTTGGTGCATTATTGGATCGAAACACTTTGATCTTAGCACTGAACCGAGTGTCAATCATTCTAAAAAACTAAGGTATAATAGTAGTAACATCAGATTTGTTCTTGAAAAGATAAATCCATGTAAACCTAGAACAATCATCCACCAAAGTTAAGAAAAATCTGAAACCATGATAAGATGAAACATGATAGGGTCCCCAAACATCACAATATACTAAATCAAAAGGAGATTCAGATAAGTGATTGTGAGAATCAAAAGCCAATCTTCTTTGTTTTGCAAGGGGACAAATATAACAAGGTGAGGATTTATTCAACATAGAAGTATCACAATGTAGTTGAGTTTTCAAACTATCTAATCTCTTAAAAGAGAGATGTCCAATTTTATTATGCCAAGTTTGAGCATAAATGCTATTAACATAAGCTGAAAATTCAGATTTTAACACTGCAGCATGAATAGCATATAGATCTTCTGTCCTCTCACCCCTGCCAATCATCTTCCGGTTGCACATATCCTGAATTTCAAAGTGATCAGGGAGAAACAAAATTATATGTTTAGTTCTAGAGGTTAGTGCACTAACAGACAACATGTTAAACTTGAATGTTGGCACAAAAAGAACATCTTTAAGAATCAAGTCTCGGTTGATTTGAACATCCCCAGCAAGACTAACTGAAATCCTCGTATGATCAGGAAGAGTAATAGAGGAATTCTTGATATGATACAATAAAGTAAATGCGGAAGCAATAACACATATATGTCTGGTTGCTCCAGAATATACTATCCAATATTGAGGTGAAGAAAATATTGAACTCAATGTCATAGAAAAGCAGGTACCTGTAGTGAAGGAAGCTGCTGTAGTAGTTTGAGCTTCATCACCACTTTTGCTAGGATAATTCAGGTGAGTGGGCAACATGGTCTTGAGTTGATGGTATTGATTGGAGTTTGAATTCTGGAAAAAGTTCTTGGAGAACTTTGATCTGTCTGCATAGCATAACCAACTTGATTGGCAGGATTAGCACCAACATTGACAGAGTTAGAACTCATATTAGAGAAGTTATTGTCACGAGGTTTAGGTTTATATCCAGGAGGATAACCATGAATCTTGAAGCATCTATCAATAGTATGACCATGGATTTTACAATGGGTACAATAAGGTCGGTCTTTCCTCTGACCTCTATAACTAGGTTCATCATTAGACCTCCTATCAGGAACATTCACTTTAGCAGCAAAGGCCATGGTAGTAGAAACATTAGTTGCATTAGTAGTAGGAACACCAAGGTTTATCAGATGTTTTTCTTGAGAAATCAAAGCAAATATTTGATTAATGGGAGGAAATGGATCCATTAACAGAAGTTGACCCCTAACTTGAGAAGAAGAGTCATTCAGCCCCATAAGAAAATACATTATATACTCCATCTGATAATGATCACTCATTTTTTTAACACCTCAACATGTGCATTTTCCACAAGAACAAACAGGTTTGTAGTTACTCAATTCTTCCCAAATAGTTTTGAGTTTTGTGAAATAAATGCTAACAGAACTCTAATCTTGAGTGAGATTCATCAATTCTCCTCTTAATTGAAAACTCCTTAGACCATTTTTCTGTTGAAATCTATCTCTAAGATCAACCCAAATTTCTTGAGCAGACTCAGCATATATAATGCTAGCAGAAGTGTCTTTAGAAATAGAGTTGAGGATCCAAGATATGAAAACATTGTTATTTCTACTCCAATAGGTAAGAAAATTGAGATTAGTACCTTCAGGTTTGGTAATCGATCCATCAATGAACCCTAATTTTTTTTTCACACACAATCCAATCAGCATTGCTCGACTCCAAGAGACATAGTTTTCTCCTGTCAACAGTTGTGTAACCAAAACAACACCTGGATTATCAGAGTGATGGAGGAAATAAGAACTAGATGGATCTGTAGTCGAAGACCTGGAGTTTGAACCGGAATCGAACACAACATCATTTGCTCCAGTTGAGGTTGTTATTGCAATCGGAGTTGCAATCGAAAAAAAAGAATGAAGAAATTAAATCATATCAAGCAACTTTAATAGCTTACAATGATGGATCACAACGGAAAGAACATATGCTTGATACCATATTAAGAAGAAGAATATCGAACAAAAGAGAGAAAATAAATTCTTTTTATTGAATTCAATTAACCAAAATACAAAAATACCGATACCTATATCTACAAGAGTTAGTTGTAACTCACTAAAGAATCAACCACTTCTAATTACTCATTAAATTTCCTACTAATAATAGTTAGCTCATTCTTCTAATTACTGATTACATTTCCTACTAATAATAGTTAGCTCATTCTTATTTCGAATGGCTGCCAGCTTAGAGGCCTCAGTCCTGAGATCCTCATCAACGAAATGGTCATTAAAAATGCAAGGAGTTATTTCATGGGTGAGGATGTAATCACAACGCTGTAAAATTTGGTTAGACTTGACGAGCCAAAGATTCTGGGTAGACCCGTTATATCATGAGCAGTTCCCCGTGAGAACCGACTAGACCAGATGGCTTTCCGTTTAATTCCTTTGACTTGGATATATTGCCTGGTTACCGCAGTAGGTGAGAGAGGGGGATCTCTCTCGTCTGACTACCCATCACATCAACAAAATTTGTGTCCAAAATAGCATTATGACTTTTTTCAATGGTATTTTTTTTTTGAAAAGTAAAATAAATAAATAAAAATAAAATGGTATATTTTCTCTTTGATAATCCAGGAGGTATTGGTGGTGGTAAAAGTATGCTTAAAAAATCTTAAATGATATTAAATTTTTCAACAAAGATATTTTTGGCACCATTTTCTGTTTTTGTTTTTAAATTGTGTATGTTATTATCTATTTCTATTCATTTTTTATGAAAAGCAATATTTCAAAAAAAATTATCATTTTAATTGAAAAATTGGTTTCAAAATATTTCATTTTTATGGGGGGTTTAATTTTATAGCATCAAGTCTTTTATCACCGGCCTCATCGTACATTGGTTTATCGTATATGAGTACATATACAACTTTAGCGTCAATACTAAAATTGGGACTGGTTTCGTATGAATACGAAACTCCTTAATGGGTACCAGTGGTTTTGGAGATAGTTTCCTAGACGACACCAATGTAATTTTATGACCATCCATCATAAAACTATAGCAATTAGTTTTACCATCATAAGTACAATCCCTATTAAATCACCACGGACGTTCTAAAAGACAAGACAAACATCCATAGTAACTACATCACACCATGATGTATCCTTACAACCACCAACAGAAAATACAATTAGGCAGGGTTTAGAATTTTTTACCTCAATGTACCATATCAGTCCTAAAAGTATGTTCAGTTTGAGAAGAGCTTGAGTCTTCAATGCCAGTTTCTGAACATCCTCCTCTGAAATCATATTCTCATAACTATTTGAATCGATTACGAACTTGTAAATTATTCCCTTAATTGTGCAGGTAGACTAGAAGATGTCTTTCTCTTTTATATTTCTCAAATAAGTAAAATCAGGTTCCGGAAACATGATTCATGTGTCCGCGTAGCAGAAATTGTTGGATTTGTCATACCAAATTGATGCAACCGAATTAGAAATAGAAAAAATGGATAAACAAAACTCTAATGTGTGTTAGAATTACAAGGCATTTTATCTAAGTATGAAAAAGTAGATATGCAAAAAGAATAAAACTCAACATATTAAACTGCAGCACAAAATGACTTTAAATAACCTACATGAACTTTCAAAATAATAAGTTTTGTATTTAAATAATCAATAAATGATAGTTTTTATTGACGAGAATAGTAATGTCCAAAATACTAATTGATGTAAAGTCTAAAATACTAATTTATATAACGTCTAATTATTAAATAAGATAATTAAATCAATTCCAACAAATCTCTCCGTTAAACTGGGTATGCCTGAAAAGCAACAAGTTTAATCTTCTAGTGCTTGCATTCCAAGTGAACTTCGACACTTAACCAACGTCTCCAACTTCACTGGCTTGGTCATTACATCAGCAACTTTTGCTTCTATTCCACAATAAACCTGCTTCACAACTTCTTGATTTGTAAAATCTCGTAGATAATTAGACCTTACATCGATATGCTTTGTGCGCCTATGCATCCCCCGATTCTTCAAGAGGTTAATTGAAGAAGTCTTGTCGCAATAGATTTCCAGACACTCGAATTGTTCAAATGTGATTTGTTCCATAATATCTTTGAGCCATACACACTGAGAAACACAAGATGTTGCAGCAATGTACTCTACTTCGGTTGTAGACTAAGTAACTACCTCTTGTTTTCTTGAGCTCCAGAATATTACAGCTTCATTGAACATAAGAAACATAACCTGAAGTGCTTTTTCTATCTTCGACATCACCAACATAATCACTGTTCGTGTATGCTTTCACCTTCATCTCGGATCCTCTCTTATAAAAAATTACAAACTCCATTGTACCTTTTAAGTATCACAAAACTCTCTTAGTTGCATGCATATGTTCCTCCGTTGGTTTGGCCATGGACCGAGAAAATAAGCAGACCACATACATCGTGTCACATCTTGTAACTGTGAGGTACATTAGACAACCCACCAACAGCTTGTATAGAGTAGAATCAACTTCTTTTATAGCTTTTTCCTTTGAGAGTTTAGAACCTGGGACAATGAGATTATTTACTGAATTACAGTGTGGCATGTCAAACCTTTCCAACACCTTATGAGCATAATTTTTCTGTCTTAAGTGAATCCCATATTTGATTTGATGAATTTCAACACAAAAAAACAACCTCATCAAACCAAGATCAGTCATCACAAATTCTCGTGATATTGACAACTTAAACTCTTCAATTAATTGTTCATTATTTCCAGTTAAAACTAAATCTTCTGCATAGAGACTTACCATGATATACTTCACTCCTTCTCTCTTAATGAATAATTTGTGATCATGACTACTTCTGTCGAATCCTTCTTGCTTGAAATAACTCTCTAGTCTCTACCCGACAAAACCAAGCTCGGGGAGCTTGCTTCAAACCATACAGAGCTTTCTTGAGTCGATATACTTTATCTTATTTACCTTTTTTGACAAAACCATTTGGTTGATCCACATACACCACTTCTTTCAATTATCCATATAAAAAGGCACTTTTTACATTTGAATAATATACTTTCCAACTTTTGTGTGTAACAACAACCAATAAAATTCTGATTGTATCCCATCTTGCAACCAGTGCAAAGACTTCATCATAGTCAATGCCTTCTTCTTGTGCATATCATTTCACCACCAATCTTGCTTTGTATTTATCCACTTCTCCTTCTTCATTTAATTTAGTATTGAAAACATATTTAACCTGATTTTCTTTGCATTAGCAGAGAGAGTTACAAGTTCGCATCTGTTGTTTTTCTCAATGGCCTTTATTTCACTTTTCATTACTTCAATCCAATTTATTTCTTTGACAGCTTCTTTAAAACGAATCGGATCAGCATGAGACATAAATAATGCCAATGTTATTTATACTTCAGCCTCTTTATCTGAAATCATTTCTCCACTTTCATAATCTTGCATCCATATTGGTGCTCTATAACTTTTTTTATGTGTTTCAGGTTAAGGTGACATGACATTATTTTCATGAATGATATATTCATCAATAACTTTGATTTATTCATCATTATCCTCTCTAGTAGTGTCTTTTTCTCTTCATTCAAGACTATCATCTGAATTTTTCACATCAACATTCCAATCCTACTTCTATTCCTCTTTGAATATTACATCCCGACAAATTATAATTTTCTTAAAGTTGGATCATACGTTATGCCTTTGACTCCTCGCTTACTCTAAGTAAAACACAGTTATGGCTCATGTTATCTAGATTTATTCTACGCTGTTGAAGTATATGCACATGACCTATGCAACCAAAAATTATGAAATATCTCACACTTGGTTTAATTCAACTCCAACATTCTTTTAGAACCATATCACTTACAACACTTGTGACACTTCTATTCAAGACATGACACGTCCACTTAGCCGCCTCAGCCCAAAAATTCTTTGGCATGCTCTTTTCTGCGAGTAAACATCTGACCATGTTCATGATTGTGCGATTTCGTCTGCCGGCTACTCTATTTTATTGAGGAGTGTAGGCAGTAGTTAATCGTCTTATGATTCCATTTTCTTCGCAAAATTGGTTGATGATATTTGAAGTAAACTCTCATCCTCTATTAGTTCTTAGACAATATATAAATTTTCCAGCTTCATTTTCAGAAGGGATTTGAAATTTGGAAAAACAACAAAAGCTTCATTTTTTCTGACAAAAAATATATCCAACTTTTACGACTATAATCATCTACCAACACGTATATATACTTTTTTCATCTCTGAGAAGTATGAGATATCGACCCACATAAGTCTGCATAAACAAGCTTCATTTTCTCTGTTTTTAGCCACTGATTTTTCGTTGACATGATTTCCCGATGTTGCTTTTTAATATTGCATACTTCACACATTTTTGTTGCCTTTTTGATTTGAGGTAATCCCTTTACCATTTTATTTTCTTGCATAGTCTTAATATATGTGTTACTCAAATACCAATAACGTTTGTGACATAAACCAAATAACTCATCATGTTCTACTTTCAGACATCTATTTATACCAGACTTTCTAATTGTAGATATAATGAACATGCAATTTATTGTCATTGTAGAGTTTATAATCAAACCTTTACGAGGATGGTAGATTTTGCATGCTCCTTGGTCGATCAAAATAGTTAAACCCCTTTCTTGAAGTTTCCCAACACTTAGTAGCTTTTTAGTCAATTATAGAACAAAAGTAAAATCTGTTAACATTTGGTTCAGCCCATCGACTTCAAACTTCACATTTCCTTTTCCCATCATCTCTATTCGTGAGTTATTCCCTAATTTTACTCTATGTCTAAAGAATTCATTCAGCTCAACAAACCAATCTTTGTTATTTGTCATATGATTTAAGCAACCGGAATCGATAAACCAAACCCCTTTATCTTCAACCTTTTTGATATTTATATGATCCATTAAAAGTAATTATTATCCCTCATCGAACTCGACGTATTTTTATCTTTTTTCTTCATTTGGGCACTCATAGTGACAATGTCCTAGCTTGTGATATCTGAAGCACTTAACGTGAGCTCTGTTAATAGTCTGTCATCTTCAACCTCTTCCCCTGCCTCTCAAGAAATTACTTCTCCTTCTCCCAAAATTACATCTTCCACTTCCTTGTCCATAACTGCGATCACCCTCGACTTTCAGTACTTGTTTTTTAGAGAACTTGCGTCATCGACTGTCATTTGATCCATATCTTTTGACTCCTTAACTAAACATATAATGTAATTGAAATCGTTTGTCATCGTGTGTAGGATTTTCTCAACAATCTTTACATCTTCCAAGTCTTCTCCATAGTTTCTCATGCTATTTGCTATGACCATGACTCCTCCAAAATAATCTGTCATTGTCTCACCCTTCTTCATCTCTGTTGTTTCAAACAATCTTCGAAGTCTCTAGAGTTGAGCATGCTTTACTCTTTCATTGCCATGATACTTGGTCTTAATTGCTTTCAAAAGTTGTTTGGATGTCTGCTTTTGAGTAATGGTCTTCAAAATAGTCTTGTCGATGGACTGAAACAAATAATTCTTCGCTTTCAAATATTTAAGCCTAAATTTATCCTACATCTTTTGTTGCACTACTGTCAACACTTTACATTCTCCAAGTTTCTGGTGACCTGGTTGAATCACACACTAGTAATCTTTTGAACGTAAGAGATTCTCCATAAGTAAAAGTGATCGTAATCTCCATCAAGCTACGCACATATGGGGCACTAGAATTGTTTGAATAAGATGCCATTTTCCACACTTTCTTCACTCTTGTTTCACACTTTGTTCACTTTATTTTACTCAAAACACTCTTATTTCACACTTTCCTCACTCTTTCTTCACTCAAAGACTCTTGTTTTACTCAAACACACATGATGAGTCCGAGATTATTCACCACTGCTCACTGAGAAAACCGGACAGGGGTAATTTGGAAAATAGGTGCCCACTAAACTATCCGGACAGGATAAAATTGCTAAAACACTAAACACATTTTGACTAAGCTAGGTGCTAATCTACTTAAAAAGTAATGAGTCTTTAAACAAGACCCAGTTTTGCAACTTGACCCGAAAGCCCATGGGTCCATAATTAAGGGTATAAATACCCAACTACTTTTATTAATGAGGGTAATGAACATTTAATACAACCAAGAAGATAAAATCTCTCACTACAAAACAGCCAAACATTTAATACCCTTGAAATTCTCTAAAATAACTGACGAAATTACCCTCAGTCCAAAATAATCCACACCAACACATACCTCATTGTTTTTGTGTTTTACTCAAACACACATACATCACTCTTTTTGTGTTTCAGTCAGACACACATACATCACTCTTTTTGTGTTTCACTGAGACACACATACCTCACTCTTTTTTTGTTTCACTCATACACACATACCTTACTCTTGTGTTTCACTCAGACACACATACCTCACTCTTTTTGTGTTTCACTCAGACACATATACCTCATTATTTTTGTGTTTCATTCAGACACACATACCTCACTGATGCAGACAGATTAGCGCTAGAATTCATGAAAACAGCCGATCACCCGAAGAATGCAGCAAATTGACAGTTTCAGAGCTCCCGGTGTCCGATTTTGACCCACAACACCTTATTTCGAAGTCGTTTACTATTTTATTTCGAATTTTTAGTATTTTTGGGCATTTTTGGTATTTTCGTATTAGGGTTTTCATTCGAACCCTTATCTAAACAGACTTTGTTTAAGATGTAAGGGAGTTAAATTTTGATAATGAAAATTAGGGTTTTCCTATATTAGCTTCTCTGCGTTTACTCTATATCATATTGGTATCACACACAGGCAGTCCTGCGAGATGGTGCGAGGAAGACCCATAGGTCGAAGCGGCGTTACTGTGGAAAGAGATGCGAGTGATTTTGAAGATTGTGAGAGTGCTGACCTGCGCCATCAGGTCGAGTATCTTGCCCGTCAGATGGCTGAACTTACTACCAGGCAAGCCGGTGTGGAGGTTGAAGGTCATGATAACCCTTTTGGAGAGAGGTCAGAACGGAATGCTTATCAGGACCGCCGTTGGGAGCTTCGATTTAAGTTCAACAATCCTGACTTTGATGGTGGCCTTCGGGCGGAGGAGTTTGTTGATTGGTTATCCCAGGTATAGGAGGTGCTGGACTTCAAGGAAGTTCCTGAGGAGAGATGGGTTGCTTTTGTTACCATCCACCTGCGCGGCAGACAACAAGCTTGGTGGCAGCAGGTGAAAAAGATCCGTGCGCCTGAAGGAAATGAGCAAGTACGTAGTTGGGAGAAGTTCAAGAAGAAGACCCGCAAGGCATTCTTGCCTTACCATTTCGAGCGAGAATTGTTCCAGCGTTTCCAGAATCTTCGTCAGGGGCCACGCTCTGTGGACGAGTATACAGAGGAGTTCTTTCAGTTCCTTGCTCGTACGGATGTGAACGAGTCAACACATCAGCGAGTATCCCGCTATATTGGGGGGATGCGCCCTCAACTCCAGGATGTGTTGAACATGTTTGACTCGTTGTCTGTTTCAGAAGCTCAACGGCGTGCCCTCCAGGTAGAGAGACAGTTGGCTCGACGGACCCAGATTGGCGTACGGACTGGTGCTCCTACAGGGACCTCAGTGCCCGCACCAGTTCCACGTCCAACCCCTGATCAGGCCCTCTTGGGCGAGGTGTGACCAGCCGTTCTGCTGGTAAGTTACGTTGCTTTAGCTGTGGTGAGTTAGGGCATCGTCAGGTAGAGTGTCCGAATGCTGCGGGTGCTAGGGGTATTTTCTCTCATGGGCATTTGAACCGGCCCCCATTGTTCCAGATAGTCTCCCGAAGTTTGATACATATGATGATGGTGTGACTGAGGTCGCGGAGGAGGTTGTAACTGGTGATGTTGGTGTAATATGTTTCAATCCACTTGTACGATTGGCGGTAAGGTGTGCACCTTCATTATTCATGCTGGTAGCTGTGAGAATGTAATTTCTGAGACAGCGGTTTTGAAGCTCCGGCTGAAATCAGAGTCGCACCCTAAGCCATACAAGCTGGTCTGGCTGAGTAAAGGTACTGATATCACTGTGTCTAAACGTGTGCTTGTATCATTTTCTGTGGGGCAGACATACCGGGATAAGGTGTTTTGTAATGTAGTGCCTATGGACATTTGTCACTTATTTCTTGGCCACCCTTGGCAGTATGATTTGTCTGTTGTGGATAATGGTCGTGCGAATAGGTTTTCATTCTTTTTTCGGGGTAAGAAGATTGTTCTAGTGCCGCCAAAGCCTCAGTCCCTCAGCTTTGGCTCTGGTCCTTCCACAACGACCTTTTCTGTCCCATGCTTCTTTTCAAGCGGCCATGGAAGAAGATGGTGTGGTCTTCTTGTTGTTTTGTGATCCTGTTGTGACTGATTCTTGTGCGGACCCTAACCCAGCAGTTCAGTCTCTTTTGCAGGAGTTTGCAGATGTGTTTCTTGAGACTTTCCCCCCCAAATTACCTCCTCTGAGAGATATTCAACATCAAATCGACCTGGTTCCCAATGCTGCTCTCCCAAATCGGCCCCACTATCGCATGAGCCCGAACGAGCATGAAGAATTACGTCGACAGGTGAAGGATTTGTTGGATAAGGGGCATGTTCGAGAAAGTCTCATTCCATCTGCAGTTCCGGCGTTGCTGACACCGAAGAAGGATGGTTCCTGGCGTATGTGTGTGGATAACCGGGCTATTAACAAGATCACTGTTCGCTACAGGCTTCATATACCTCGTCTGGATGATCTTTTAGACCAGTTGGGTGGTGCTTTTGTGTTCAACAAGCTTGATTTGAAGAGTGGATACCATCCGATTCAGATTCGTCCTGGTGATGAGTGGAAGACGGCGTTTAAGACGCGTGAGGGACTGTTCGAGTGGCTGGTGATGCCGTTTGGCCTGTCTAACGTGCCGAGCACTTTCATGCGTGTCATGAATCAGGCATTGAGGCCTTTCATCGGTAAATTTTTTGTTGTTTACTTTGATGATATTCTAATCTATAGCGCTAACCCTTCTGTGCACTTGTCCCACTTACGTGAGGTGTTATTGATGCTGAGTCAGGACAAGTTTTATGGTGCTGCTGCCAAATGCTCGTTTATGTCCCCATCTGTCCAATTTTTGGGGTATATTGTCTCTCTTGAAGGGTTATGACCTGATCCGAGCAAAGTTGTTGTAGTGGACCAGTGGCCTCGACTTACTTCTATCAATGAGGTTCACAGTTTTCATGGTTTAGCTTCTTTTTATCGGTGTTTAATTTCCCATTTCAGCAGTGTTATGGCCCCGATTACGGACTTCATGAAGGGCACGAATTTTGAATGGTCCGAGGATGCTGATGCGGCGTTTGCAGAGATTAAACGACGTCTCACCACTGCACCTATTCTGGTGCTGCCCGAATTTTCCCAGCCATTTAAGCTTCATTATGATGCGTCTAAATTTGGTATTGGGGCAGTTCTTTCCCAGTCAGGGCGTCCTGTGGCTTTCTTCAGTGAGAAACTGGCGAGTGCTAAGCTGCAATTTAGTACATATGACATTGAATTTTATGATGTGGTTCAGGCTATCAAGCATTGGCGTCATTATTTGTTTCAGCGTGAATTTGGGCTATATACTGATCATGACTCTTTGAAGTATCTTGGCAGCCAGGACAAGGTCTCTCATAGACATGCTTCTTGGATAGCTTCCTTGCAGCAGTTCACTTTTGTCATCAAGCACAAGGCCGGTATTACGAATCAGATTGCGGATGCTCTGAGCCGTCGTCAGAATCTGCTGACTGAAATGCGAGTTCAGGTTCCTGGCTTTGATTCTTTTGTTAAACTTTATGCTACTGACTCGTTCTTCTCTCAGGTTATTGAACTGATTCAACAGGGGACAAAATCTAATTTTTTAATGGAGGATGGTTTTCTCTTTCGCGGGGTACAGTTGTGTATCCCTAACTGTAGCATGAGTCTTCAGTTGATCAAGGAGCTGCATGCCGAGGGTCATGTGGGCCGTGATAGGACATACTAGTTGTTGTCCGCATCATATTTTTGGCCTTCGATGCGTAAGGAACATTAACGAATGCGGATCTTTATTTGCCGTTGCCAATTCCTACTCAGCCCTGGACCGACATCAGTATGGATTTTGTTCTTGGATTACACCGGACTCAACGTGGATTCGACTCTATTTTTGTGGTGGTTGATCGTTTTTCTAAGATGGTACACTTCATCCCTTGTAGAAAGACATCTGATGCAGTGTGTGTCGCGCAGCTTTTCTTTCGAGAGATTTACCGCATTCATGGCCTCCGTAGTGCCATTGTTTCTGACTGTGACACCAGGTTTGTGAGTCATTTCTGGCGCAGCTTATGGCGCATGGTGAATACGCAGCTCTGTTTTAGTAGTTCCTACCACCCCAGACTGATGGTCAGACAGAGGTTATAACCGTGGTAGCTTGTTGCGCAGCCTGGTGGGAGATCACCCGAAGACGTGGGATCAGCGTCTACCGCATGCAGAGTTTGCCCACAACCATGCCCTTCAGCGCTCGACGGGTCTTTGTCCTTTCCAGGTGGTGTATGGTGTTGTGCCCCGGGGTCCTATGGACTTGCTCGCCCTACCCAATAAAATTTGTGTTCACACAACTGCTGAGAAGCTTGTATCGCAGATTCGCCAAACCCACCAGAAGACATACGATCAGCTTGTCTTGAGTAACGCCAAGTATAAGTCTCAGGCGGATTATCATCGTCGTCCTGTACAGTTCGAAGTTGGTGACTATGTGTGGGCAGTTCTAACCAAGGCTCGGTACCCTGCCGGTTAGTACAACAAACTGGTCGCCCGGAAGATTGGCCCTGTGGAGATTGTGGAGAAGATCAACCCAAATGCTTATCGGCTGCGCTTGCCTAGTCATGTCTGTACATCTGATGTCTTTAATGTTCACCATCTGATTCCTTATGCAGGTTACTCTTCTGATGAGGAGACTGGTTCTGATTCGAGGGCGAATCTTCTCTACCCCGGAGGGGATGATGCAGACAGATTAGCGCTAGAATTTATGAAGACAGGCGATCACCCGAAGAATAAAGCGAACTGACAGTTTCGGAGCTCCCGGTATCCGATTTTGACCCACAACACCTTATTTCAAAGGGAACAATGCCACCAGTTGAAGTCACCAGCTATGCTCATAACATATGGCGTTTTTTGGGCATTCAGAGTCGTTTACTATTTTATTTCGAATTTTTAGTATTTTTGGGCATTTTTGGTATTTTTGTATTAGGGTTTTCATTCGAACCCTTATTTAAACAGACTTTGTTTACGATGTAAGGGAGTTGAATTTTTGATAAAGAAAATTATGGTTTCCCTATATTGGCTTCTCTATATTGGCTTCTCTGCATTTTTGGTTATTTCAATGTTTTTTACTCAAACACATATCCCTCACTCTAATGCCATGTTAGAATTACAAGGCATTTTGATAATGATATCTAAGTATAAAAAATTAGATATGCATAGAGAATAAAACTCAATGTATTAAACTACAGCACAAAATGGCTTTAAATAGCCTATAAGAATCGTTACATATTCCAGTCAATAAATGATGGTTTTTATTGACCGGAATAGCAACGTCTAAAATACTAATTCATATAACTTATAATTATTTAATAAGTTAATTAATGCAATTAAATCATTTCCAAAAAGTTGTTTTCTTAGACTCAAATTCTTAAATTTTATTCAGTAAAAAATAGCTTTTGTATCTATATTTTGAGATGAGAAAAAAAATGTTTTTTTTTGCATATTTGCAAAAGGAATACAAAGTGACCATTGTTTAAGGATCCCCATAAGTCTCGCATTAGGGTGAGAAAAGTTAAATTGTTACTCTGATTGGAAAAAGAAATTTACTGTTTTCAACCCTATTTTTTTTGTTATGCGAAACAAGAGATATATAAAATGTGAAATGTGAAATCATGAAAAAATGAAAAAATGAAATGTGAAATGCAAAACGAATGTTAAATTTGAAAAGAATATATAATATAATCTAAATGAGACATATTATATGCGAAAGTGGAACTAAATTTAGAAAATAATTTTCTAAGTGCAAGTTATTAGAAGCTAGATACGAAACGAGTGTCAAATTTGATTTTTTTTGTCTACGTGTAAAATGTAAAAAAAAATGTTAAATAAAAATGTAGAATATGAAATCAAGCTATCATTAAATGCGAAATGCAAAACCAATGTTACCTTTGATTTTGTTTTTGCATAAGTGAGAAATACGAAATCAAAAAAAAATTAAAATGAGAAATTAGGGTTAAGTGAGCCGCAAAAATAAAATAAATAATATAATTCATGGATCTAGTTTTTTCATTTTAAAAATATATTAATGGTATTTTAAAAAATAATCGGATTATGACTTTAAAAATACGTACTGTTAGAAATTTAAAAGACAATAAAAAATAAAAGAGTGAGAAAATACGTGTTTGGTATTTTGGTATTTTTTTTTGGAAGAGATTGTTTTTCGTAGATCATATGGTCTATATAGATATTTGGAAGAGAACAGTTTGCGACTCCAATCGGTGAGAAGACGACGTTGTCGGCATCATCTACATTCCAATATATTTTCTAACATCGTCTTACTAATACAGGTTAGTTCTCTTCGTCGGTTGGTGTTATTTTTCGGGTTTCAAAAACACATAATGGACAACAGTCGTCTCTCATGTTCATGTTTTCTTGATTTTGTCAGTTGTATATAGTTCAATTTGTATATATTTATGATATCGTTATTTTTTTAAAATTTCCTATGTTTGAGGTTGAACTAGTTAAGGGTTGAAGATTTTTATGTGAGAATGTAGGTGTTATGTTAGTGTAGATGTTGATATCGGAACAGGCCGATGGAGCAGTATGTGGTTCATTGATCGTTTTACATGAATCACATAATCGCCATGATTTGTTGGCCGTAGCTAGTAATGTCTGCAATTCAGCAAGTATTGGCTATATATGTATACCAATGAATGAAATGTTGTTCATGTTTAGCAATGTCTACGATATATGTAGCAATGTCTAGCAATGTGTCTACACTAACATGCAATATGTCTAGCAATGTCTGTAATATTTCTAGCAATGTATAGCAATGTATGTGATATGTCTAGCAATGTGTATAAGTTAATTGATTTTTTTGTTGGGTTAGTGAAACCCAATGAGTGTTTGGTTGGTAATGTCTACCATTGTGGAAAGGTTTTTCTAGTTTTGTTCGGGTGATTCCGATATAGTTTACGACTGCGATATAAGGATTATGATTAACATGACTAGAAATTGCGATATATGCAGGCAAACATGACTGCGACAGGCGTATTCTATAGGTCTGGCTTAGTCAATATAATCAACTTTATAAGACGAAATATAACTACAGCAGAACAAATAGAGGCTGCTAGAGACACCCCGTTATATATGTTTCTGAAAACATCGTTTGATGTACGAAACGTGGATTTGAAGCTAAAAAAGTTCTATGACGTGATCGAGGAAATTTAAAGTTTTTACGATGTGAAAAAGAAGACTTTCCAAATAGGTCATAAGTATGTTAGGCTAACTACGAAGGATATGAAGGCCACTTTTGGCCTGAAACACGGGAATGAGGAGATGCCTTTGAATAAAGCAGGGTCCTTCATTGGTCGGTACACTAATGGGGCTGAGTACGAATCCACGTTGATGCATAAGTTTTCTTGAGTCCCTGCGCACGGAAGAGCGGGCCGACGAACGAAAAACCAGTGTCTAATGCATTGATAAATGTGAACAAAATCTCAAAATTTGTACTTGTTTTGAGTTGTTGTTGCAGTATATTAGTATGATGTTATTTTTTTGCACTAATCAATAGAGAAAGAACTCAGGGACGGAGGGGAGGAGGAGGCAAAAGACGTTGATCATCTGTTGATACTTTTCATATGCTCGACATTGTTCTTTTTAGTTTTAGGCGATGTAGTGGGCTGGACCGCAGTATTTTACGTGGAGGATCTGGAGAAAATAAACGACTACGACTGTTCTAAAACTATAGTTGAGAACCTGCAGAAGTCACTGGATAAATGTATTCAGGCTGGGAATCCCGGTAGAGTTTTCGGATGCGTTGCTCTTCTATTTGTAAGAACGATGGCTTATGTTATTACGTTAGTTTTTAAAACCATATTTGAATGTTGTATTATTTTGTATGCAGCCCTTTTTGATGGAGCACAGTTTCATCGACGTTGAAATACCAAGGCCCAACATTATCCCTAAGTGTTATAAGTGGTGGGGATTGGAGGGGAAGGAGTCAACTTTGGAAATGATCCGGATGGTCAGCTAACTTAGAGACACACACGTATGATAAATATGAATGGGTATGTGATGGTATGCCTACTGAGTATCTAGCAATGTTTGAATTTAATTTGTCTAGCAATGTATCAAAGTATGACGTATCTAGCAGTAACATAGAAAACCTAAATCGCAACCATCTGAGGTTCACTATCTAGAAACTGGGCATTTAATGAAATAGCAATCCCAGAACACTTAGTAGGATATAATAGTAATTCTTAAATTGCAACCATGATTAAAAAATTTTGCGTCAATCGCATTTGCATATATGAATGTCTATTAAACTGTCAATTTTTATTAGTTGATTTGTTAGGTTATCGATGATGAGTTATCGTTGACAGAGGCTTTATGTCAAGCTTTTGGAAGGGGTGAATTAGGGGGGAGCTCTGAAGGTGGAGCGGAAACGAGTGAGGCAAGAATTTGGAAAAGAAAAAAGTCTCTTGCAAACAGAACAATAAAAAGACAGAAGAAATTGTTCCATGATGAGGCTAGAACATGTCGTATACGGAGATTGGACATTGAGATTAAGGACAACACAACAGCGCCACCAGCAGGAGACGATTATGATGTTACACTTGATGAATTCATGGCGAAGAAGAAGTCGACTACAACAAAAGCTAACAGGAAGAAAAAGAAAGGGCACCATAGGTCAAGTATTCCAAGTTTTGGGGGACTGTCACAGTGGGTGCTATGTGACACGATGGTGCTGAAAAAGCGTAGCAGGAGGCACCATTTGGAAGTTGAAAACAAAAAGTTGAAAATCTCGCTTGAACTGAGAAACAAACAAGTGAGTATTCGTATGCTTTTTACGGATAAAGCATGTATAAAAAATCACGTATACTATTTAACATGCTTGTTTGGACAGGTTGAAAAGGTGCAGTTAAAGTTAAATGATTTGAACGGGAAGCTTGAGGTAGTAGAGGACACTGTAGATGTCGTTTTGCTATGAAGATAATGAGGAGTCTGAAACTGTGGTTGCAAATACTAGCGAGAAGGTAATTAAGAAAATAATTGTTTACCAATCTTGCAGACACCCTAAAAATAATTGAACCAGAGCATATTAGGTGGAGGAAATAGCGGAAGAAGAGAAAGAGTTTGCGACAGTCGAGGAAAACGAGAATGAAAAATTTGAAGAGGCGAACTTACAAGGAGCTGCAGGGTTACTTGACTCTGAAACACCTGTTGAACCATACTTGTGTATGATGATGATAATGAGAAAGGGTATGTGGATGCATAAAATGTTGGTAGTGGAAAATTAGCACCCTAACTCATATTGTCGGCGTACAAACAGAAGTGGTCTTAGCGGAAAAGGGATACAAAGTTGGATCTAACGAGGTTGATGGACAGGAATTAGTCTTGGACAGACATGAAACGTTTGACAAACAGAAAAATGATGAAACCAAAACTACCGAACAACAGAGAGAGAAACCAAATTACACAGATGAGGGAGGAAATGTTGAAACTGGGGAAACAATAAACTCGGAAGCAATACAGAAAGTTCAGGGTAAAGAAGAAGCTACTTAACAGGACGTTGAAAGCATTGCACATTCAACCAAAGACATTGAAGAATCATCTACTGGGTTGGAGCATGCAGCACCATAAGTCCTTCTGTTAGAAGCTGGCGTTCAGAAGGTGGTGGAGAAAAGAATTGAAGATGTAAGTGGATCTTAAAATCGTTATAATTCAACAATATTAGTATTATGTGTTGGCATGTTTTGAAGTATTCCAAGTCTAGGTTTGATAATGACTAAGATGGATTGTTGTTTTTAAAAAATGTTGTTTTGACAGTGTAAGAAACGTTTTAGACTTGCAATGGTTTTTTGTATTTTGCATCATGAATTGTTTTTTATAGGATCCACATATGTATAGCAATGTTTTGATGTTTTATAAATCGTAAGTACTAAGACATGGTATCTAGCAACCACTGGTTAAAATAATAATACAAATCGCAATGTCAGCATGGTCATATGATATAAAACCATTATGTTTGTTCAAAAGAGTAAAAATTTTGAATCAAAATAAATTGCATGAAGTATTTACGTTGCAATCACAACCTTGAACTCGGTGGGATTTGAAATTAAAATCATATGTGTTAAAAAATCTAGCAATGTAAGTTGCGCGTAAATCGTAACGATTAGAATAACGAGTCTAGCAATGAGTAGTGCACTAATATCGCAATGCATATGGGTAACGCATAATATATTATAGTAATGTCCAAACAAAAAAAAACTACAGTAACTTTATTGTCTTACATTATTAGGGGGTGCAAGAAAGACACGTACCAGGGCTAGACGACAAGTGTCAATAAACTATACCAACGTTAACGGACCATGTCAAATTATGTTGCATTACAACCGCAATGTCAAATTAAAGGTATCTAGGAATGTTAAATTAATATATCTATCAATGTCTAATTAGTCCATCTCGCAATGTTATTTTAGTCGTATATAGTAGGGAATCTAGGAAATTCATTACAAGTTGCAATATTAAAGTATAGTATCTACCAGTAAGGAATCTAGCAATGCCATCTACGTAGCATACGTATACATCGTTGTTTGTTTTTAAACATTTTCATTTATATGTTTAAAAAAAATTATTTGTTAATTGATAGATCATAGATGCTTGGATATATAAGCTGCTCTAGGATGCAAATTGGAGAGTGCCTGTGAAAGGGTTTGATGATAAGTTTTCATTTATTGTCGGCGCTATTCAAATTTCTGGAGTTGCAACTGCAAGTGCATCGGGTATTATTTATGTTATTAAAAATAATCTATTTCATATAGTAATGTTAAAAATTACACGAGACGCTGGCTATAAAGAGAGATATGTCAAAAATTGTGGATAAAGTATTTGAGGCAATGAGACCGGATACATAAATTGCCATTGTTCCTCTTTGCAGCATTAAAAAGCTCGGCGTCAACCACTGGACGTTTCTGGTTGTTGATCTGGAGAATGGTACTCCTAGTAGCTACAACTCACTGTTGCCATGGAGCAAACACATTTCAGATAAGACGATAAATACTAGCGATGGCCTGGTAATAATAACTATGCTATAAATATATTTATTTACATCTTGCAAGAGCTGCCGACCTAGTTTGAATGTATGATACCGTAAGTTTGTCTAACAAATTCACACAAGTCGTATCTGGAAATTTGAATGTATGATATTGCAACTGTTTCTAGCCATGTCTTTTTACTGTATCTAGCAATTTCATATCAATGTATGTAACAGTGTGATATTAGACTTACTGTCCCAGTGATATTTCCATGTATCTAGCAATTTCTCCTGTGTGTATCTATAAATGTCTGATGACTGTATCTAGCAATGCCATAAAACGTATCTAGCAATGTCAACGTAGCCTAAATCGCAATGTTTATACGTTATCTGTTTTTACAATTGGCCTATTGCGTCAAGAAAATATACATACATGTTGTGAAGGGTGGATACAAAATTAAGATAATGAGATATCCCACAACAGTCAGACAAAAGCCTTGACTGTGGGATTTTTGTTTGTGAGTACGCAAAAAAAATCATTAAAAAATGATATGTTCCACACATTGGAGCCTTAAACATGCTAAAGTTGCTTCATACTCTGCTTCATTGTTTGTTGTTTTGAACCCAAATAGAATGGCTTGAAACATTGCTATCTCTTCTGGAGAAACCAATTGTATTCCATCCCCATTTCCAGACGTGCTTGATCCTTCATCCGTTTGAATTATCCATTCAGCTTCAGAACTACCTTTATGAATATCCATATCCAAATGCTCATAATGAAATTCCACTAAAAAATCAGCCAGGGCTTGAGCTTTAATTGCATTTTTTGGTTCAAAATCAATGTCAAAATCCCCTAATTCGACCGACCACTTAGTCATTCTCTCCAAAATATCAGGTCTCTTAAGCATAGATTTTAGTGGAAAAGACATTCGCACTGTAATAGAATGAGCTTGAAAATACGATCGCATTTTTCGAGCAGCGGTTACTAATGCAAGAGCCAGCTTCTCCAACTTTAGATACCCTTTTTCTGCATCCAATAAGTTTTTACTGATGTAGTACACCGGTTTTGGTACATTATCCTCTTCTCGGATTAGTACGACACTTACAGCATAATTTGAGACAGCAATATAAACAAACAACCTCTCTCCTGATAAAGGCTCAGTAAGAATGTCGGGGGAAGACAGATACTATTTAATCTGACGATAAGCCTCTAAGCATTTTTTGTCTAATTGAAACAACTTGCATGTATCAAAACTTGGAAAAAAAGCACATTTTCCGAAGAACTGTATATAAATCTATTTAGTGCTGCCAATCTCCATGTTAGAATTTGAACCTCCTTAATATTCCTGGGGGGTGTCATGGATGCAAGAACTTTTAATTGTATAGGATCATCCTCAATCCCCTTTTTAATTGCTATATATCCAAGGAAATTTCCTGAACGTACCCCAAATGTGCACTTTTATGGGTTTAATTTTAGATTCACCCTTTTCAAGTTGGTAACAGTTCTCTCTAGATCATCAAAGTGATTTTGATCCTTCGAACTTTTAACAAGCATGTCATCAATATATACTTGAACGTTTCTCCCAATTTGTGATTTGAAGGTCTTATTCACTAGACGCTGATAAGTTGCCCCTGGATTTTTCAACCCAAACGATATTACTTTATAACAATACAAACCCATTCCGATGATAAATGAAGTATTTTCATCATCCCTTGGATCTATCTTTATCTGATTATACCCTATGTAAGTGTTCATAAAAGAAAGAAATCGATTCCCTAATGTTGAATCTACCAATTGATCAATCCGTGGGATTGGAAAAGAATCTTTTGGGCAAGCTTTATTTAAATCTGTGAAGTCTATGCACATTCTCCATTTATCATTCTTCTTTTTAACCAAAACCGGATTTGTAGCCCACAATGGATAACAAGACTCTTTAATATGCCCAACTCTAGTTAAACACTCCACCTCCACTATTATTTCCTCAGATGTTTCATGGGAAAAAGGTCTCATTTTCAGAATCACTAGTCTAACATTGTTTTTTATAGACAATTTATGACAAATAATTTTCCAATAGAACAACATTTATATCCTCGGAACACCAAGAAAACACATATATGATCTTCATAATATTCATCATGAACAAACAAATTGGGGAACTCTATTAGATCATCAAAAGGATTTGGTACTGAGAAAGTCCCCGCTATTTGCTATGCTTTTTTTTTGACTCATTCACTCGAATTTTCTTAGAAGATAAAACAATTCGATAACACTCCCTAGCCATTTTTTGGCTGCTTCTGATTGTTCCAAAATTATTCCCCACAACATATTTTGAAACACTGATATATTTTGGAGATAACAACATGCATCCTTGACAACCATGTTCTTCCAAAAATAACATTATAAGAAGTTGGTGCATGTACTACGATAAACAAAATTTCAACTTCTTTTCTGAAAGGTCCTCGACCTAGTTCAACCGCACTTTCGAATTCCCCAACTAGTTCCAAACTTACTAATGTAAACCCTACAATGGTTCTATCAGACCGTCAGATAACAAGCGGGTCAACAATTTTCTTGTAAGTACTCATGAACAAAATCTTAGCAGAACTTCCTGCGTCAATTAGAACCCTTTCCACATGGTCCCAAACTATTATAGTCACAATTACAACTACATCTTTGTGTGGGCCTACCATATTTCTCATATCATCGTCCTCAAAGCAAATTATTGGAGAATGAGCTTGATACTAATGAGCTCAGGCACCCACCTCCAACTGAGTAGTCAAACTGACTATTTTCCTTTCTCGAGAACTGTTTGAGTTTCCCGCAACAGTATTACCCCAAAAAATTGCTAGAGATTCAAAATAAGCACAGAGGTCACTAACCGTTTTTCCTAGGATGACTTCTTCCACCATGCTAATATCATTCCTGTCCTTTTTTGGGTTCAAATACTCGGTCGTAACATCAAAAGAGTCAATCTCTTTGGAAATAACAAATGCAGTTTCTTCTTCCTTTGATTTTTTTAACCTTCAAATTCTTGCTAGAGTTTTTTTTTAATTTGTCAACTTCCCATATTTAAGTAAAGCTTGAATTTATATAATTTAAAGCAATACATTTTTTTGTGTCATGACCAACATTATCATGATATGTGCAATACCTGTTGTTTCTAATTTTCTCTTAGGGTTTGAATTGAGAGAAGCTTTCGAAACTGTGCATGACCATGGGTTTTATCAAATATTATGGCAACACATTCAGTCAAGTCTGCAAAATACTCTGGTCGGATCCACTTGTTGGATATTGGTTTAGACCCTTGCTGTGTGTTGTACGTCTACTGATTGATATTGGCCTTGGGGGATATTGATTTATTTCTTTTGGTTGTACATTAATCCGGGGAGGTTGATTAGTGACAAAAGATATATGAAATTGATTTTGCTCCAACTGATCCCTAGATCCTCTTTCAGAAGCTTGAGTTTCTTATACCAAAATCATTTTTTTACCAAATCAACAAGAGCTCCAAATGTCATTGCATGACTCTCAACAATAGTGTCTTTTAATATTCCAGGAAGGAGTCACATTGGATATGCTGCAAAGGCCACAGAATCTTTATAGTATTCCACATCAGTTTTTGCCTTGACTAAACGATTAGTATAATTTTTCAAACTTTTCCCAACCATATGTCTGCAATATATTATGGTGTCTTTATTAGCACGTTTTTTTTGCTTCCCACAAAATGCTGACGCAAAACATTCCAAAACATATCGAAGTTCTTTATTTTGACATTATACACTATATTTATTTAATATTTATTTATTTATTATATATTTTAAAGAAAGTGGTCAGAAATAAATCTTTTTTATTATTTATAGTCATATTGTTTTGTTTTTTTTAATATTATGTTTTTAATGAATAGAAATATTTCATAATCGTTATTTATTTATTGATGTTTTATGTTATTGATTAACTATAGTTGTAAAAAAATTATAAAACTTAAAATAAAATACTTAAAATCTATTGTTTTACTCTCTCTAAATTTAAAAATCCAAATTAATGACAAAAATAATCGAAAAAGATGTTTTTTTTATAAATATTATGCATTGTAGTAGGCTCACTAGTCCATATTGTTACTCTATAAATAGTGGATTAAGTTCTTTGTAAATATACAATTCTAATTAATAAAATCATAATCGTCTTTTGTTTATCTTCTTCTTTTTGTTGCTCTTTTTTCTACAAATATCTCTTTCGTTTTTTCTCAAAAAAATAACTTAAAACATATTTAGAAAGTTTGAATTTCTTCATTCACGAACAAAATCAGTGTTGTTCTTCTCCACAAGCATGCTGAAAAAGATGAAGTTCTTCACCATATTTCCAAAGAAAAACATCATGAATTTCGTCTGTCGATAGAGAACTTGAAGACGAGCATGTCAACATGTTGGCGAGTTCCTAGACCATAATCGTCCAAATTTTGGTCAACTCATGCTTAGGTTTCAGTAGAAGTTTAGCAAATATCTACATAAAATCCACTCTGCCACTCTGCCAAAGCTCTATAAGAATCATGATATATTGTTTGATAATTTTGTATTATATGAGGTGCTTAATAGTGAAATATTAGATATTGAAGAATATAAAGCTCTATAAGTATCATGATATATTGTTTGATAATTTTGTATTATATGAGGTGCTTAATAGTGAAATATTACATATCGAAGAATATGATCACCATTTCGTGTTGGACTATTTTAATCTAGGTTATCGAACCGCATGGGTGAAAATATCAAGATTGTAAAGAATTTTTTTTAAAGTTATTTAATAGTACAAGATATCTGACACCTATAATAAAATCTTAAAAGAAAAATCGAAAAATATCTTTAAGAATATGTTTAAATAAGATAAAAACATCCATAAAAATAACAATTCTTATTGATTTTGTAAAGTTTTTTGAATTCTGAATTATAAGTTAAACCCATTGTACCAAAGACAAACTTTAGATAAATTATTGATTTGGCTGACAAAAATGTTTATCAAAGACCAAATATACATTATATATGTTTTATTAAATACGGAGGTTAAGTTGTGGGTTTAGATGTTTAGGATGGTTGATTTGGAGAATTACTATCTAAGATTGTTTAAGTTATTTCATTAAATTTAGCTTGAAGTACGAGTTTTATCATTGAAAATTCATGATTTAAGCTTAGTTATGTTTGAGTTTTTGGAAATTCTTTGTTGCACTAATGTCAGCAAAGTGATTCGACTTTAATATTCATTTTTTTACTATTAATGTCTATTATTCCACCGACATTAGAAGCCCATAATGATTGCTAGTGTCACCTAATTCGTAAACATTTTTTAACTACTTTTTATTTTTAATTTTTTTACTATAATTTACAAAAAAATCCTTGGATACACTAAATTTACTTTAATTAATTTGTTTGATTATATTTTAAAGTTCACAAAATTAAACAATAATATTTAAAAATATAAATATTTTAAAGTTCCGGGAAACTTTGATACCTAGAAAATATTTTAGAACCCATCACATAGATATTTCTTATATTATGTTATAACGTCAAAATTGTTTCCTGCGATGACCATATCATCAACATACACCATGACATAAATCACAAACTACCCATGATGGTAAAAAAAAAGAATAATCAGAGTGTGACTAAATAAAATCATACGCCAAAAAGTTTGAAAAACCAACACCATAGCACTTGTTTCGGTTCATATTTATAATTTTGAAGCTTGCCGACAAGATCTTAATAGATTGGTTGGAATCCATGTGGAGGCGCATAATGACTCTTATTGATGACTGTGAAAGAATGCATTGTCAACATCCATCTCATGTAATTCTCTTTTTTTAACAGCTAGAATCGAGAGAAATACACAAATAGTAGTGAGCTTGACGACTAGAGTAAATGTTTTAGTATAATCAACACCCTTGTGTTATTAATTTCTCATGATGACAAGTCGTGCTTTTAACCTTTCTATTTATCCATCGAAGCGATATTTGGTCCAATATACTCATTTTCAGCTTAAGGCTCTCTTGTTGAAAAGAAGATAAACGATATTCTATGTGTTATTTACCTTCAAAGCTGCAATTCCATCATATATCACTCTCTTTCATTGTTAGTCCTTTTCTCATTCAAGTATGCGTGGTCAAATAGTAGCAAGTAATAACTAAGTAAGATCGTTCCCACGAAGACCAGGTGTATATGACAATAATTCACTTATGCAACAACGTATGATTATTAGACTAATGCTTGAACGAGTACTAAAGTATGGGTGAATGAATATAACTAAGCAAATTAACTAACGAGATTATCTAACGAGTTTACTTATGCGAGAGAAAACATGGAACCCTAACTTCCTTTTTTATTTTACTCAGAGTTTTAATATACTTTATCAATATGTATGATAACAACGATGACTAATCAGATAACACGAACTCAATATACGCTACCTTCCAGTACACGTAAACCAACCACTTAAACAACCACAAAAGAGATAGCAGTTAAGCAGACACCGCTTGCATGAAAATCATATATGTCTATATGAATTGACGTACAATTGGTTTTAAGCACAAGTTATCTATTTCGATTACATTGAGTAATATGATATGGTTAGTGACATATTACGAATAATGAACAATCACAATACGAATCATTCAAAAACCTATGCTAGCATGGAAAATTCTAAGCCCTTAAATCCACTTTCGCACTCATTAAAGATTAACAAACCAGATGTTCGCGACGCATCTAACGATAAGCACAACCATACTAGGTAACCGATAAACGTATCTCAGAAATCAATCAAGCAATCAAACCATAAGTATTATTCAAACAAATCCATTAGAGTTCCATGACAACGATTAGTTCATAATCGAACGAATCATCATCATGGCCTCAAAAGTTAAATAGCTCTAAGACGAATGTAAATATATGAATAAGCGTTTAGAGAATGTCAAACCGAACAATAACCACAAAGTCTCGCCTGACAGAAGCAATCCGTAAACTACCAATCGAAAAACAACGAAAAAGAAGTAGCTGTCACGTGTCTCGAGCAATACATAAACTACCGCTCAAAAACACCGTAACCGTTACCTCAACTGCCGATCAAAAACGACAGTAGTTGTACCTGCTGCCTCTCGAAAACCATCGAAACAACTGCCTGCCTCATGCCGTCTGGTTATATATTGCCGTTGCCGATAGAAAACCCAAAAAAGATAGCCAATTGCCTTTTGTCCTCCTATTCTCTCGCTTTGTATTCTACAGGTTACAAACCCTAAGGAAGCCAAATGCGTTTTTTTTGCTTTTTCTCGTGTATTCTCCCGTATATTAAGTCAGTGGCCAATTCTAATTTTTCTTCTTTGTTTTGTATAATTTATAACTTTTGTCGATAAAATCCTAAAGAAGCCAAATTACTTTTTTCTTCCTTCTGTTTCCTTTTTCACCTCTGTTTTCCCCGGCTTTAGGGCCATAAATATTATGCTAGGCCCAAACAATAAGTAACAGTTTAGTACAAGTATTTATCAAACGTTGATTATTGTCATACGTATACGTAATAAATATTAGAGCCATAAATATTTATTGTTTCAGTTTGGTCCCTGAAACAATAAGTAACAGTTTGATATTAGAGCTATAGTAATGGGCTTGAAGTCTAGGCCTAACATAAATATTTTGTTCAACATGAAATTTCATCGCTGGTCCAACGTAAAAATAATCAGCTATTTCGTCCGAATTATTGATGCTATGTTTTATGCCTAGCTTCCAATCTCACAATGCTGATGTGGCGGTCGGTAAAGGAGGAGGACGTGATGTATTTTCAACCCGGAAACTCAAAACAATTATCAAATTAAAGGTCAATAGAAATATCAAAACTACGTATTCATAGTTCTTCTTTATGTAAGGGGTGAATCTTACGTATGTCGACAAGGTTCTAATTAAAAAAAACCCGAAATCCAATGAAAAACAGTGCGAAATTCTCGTCCGGAGCAGCAGCCTTTTCACTATAAGACCCCTTGGTAATAATCCGATCGAAAAGCTTACCACCCACACACAAATCCATGATTAGATTAACAGATTTATCATCGTCAAAAGCGTCTTTAAGAATACTGGAAAACACGTTAAAACACAACGAATACTTGAGAACCGTCGACGATTTTAAGAATAATGGAAGCGTAATAAGTGACATGAATGCACTTATCAAACCCCAAACTTAAACCGTTGCTTGTCCTTAAGCAATACATAACAGGTTAAACAATTGATGCATGAATGCAACTGAATTTAAATTAATGCAAGAATGCAATGATCCGAACGAGTAACCGTAACTAATTCAGCATATATGTCTCAACGAATGTAATGACCTCAGAATGCGAAATAACTAGGTACTCAAATGCTAGCAATACAAATGAGGAAGCGTGCGTGTGTGCTCAAACTCAATCGACATGTTTTTAGTACAAGTTAATGAGCCTTACTCGTTCTTATCATAATAACCACAAGGTTAGAAACGAAATACAACCTAGATTCTCCATAGTCAAGATGCGCATCCATATTTCTAGGGGTTGTCAACGATTTATTATGCTTTATTCTATATACAGATACACAAAGGTTTATTTGACCGTGCAATGGACGAGGTCCCCAAAACACTTATACAATGGTTCCCATGTAGCGAACTTTAGGTTAGCGGATCCCAGACCTAAAAAGTCTTAGGTCACTAGTCCCAAAGTCCCCTAGAACTTAAGAACTCGAGAACCAAATAGCGCATCCTAGCCAATTTGCCTTTCATTTTTCAGCTTTTCTTTTCTTTTCTTTTTTCTTTTTTTAGCAATCGATTGGGAATGAGTGCGTTTTGCTCCATCTCATTTCACCCGTAGACTACTCGTAATACGCAGCCCCCAGCGAGAGGGCGTACGTCAACGAGCGACTACTAGCCTTTGATGCCTAACTGAATAATTCACATATTTATCTTTCAACTCCCCCAAACTTATATTTTTGCAATCCATGAGCTACTAAAGGATTAAGGTATGATTCTGAACCTAAGGAAGGATTATATATAACAATACTCGAGTGTGTCCGTAACTAGCATAAAAACAATCGATGAGTCTACGTGTAATTATGCTTCTACATCAAGAAAGCTAACTTACAAGCAACCTAATTATATTTTATTTCTACTGTCATTCCAAACAATTTTCATCATTGGCTACTTAAGTAGAAACAACAACTCAAGGGATCAAAGATGCAAAAGGCATGAACAAAATGTTATACTAATAGACTAACTCGATCCTAAGCACAGTCTATATGATCATGGCATGAATATGCCGATAAACATGACTAACATGAAGATGCACTGTCTATCATGAATAACTACTATGATGAATGCAACTACAAGAAACTAAAAGATACAAGAAACACTCCCCTACTCGTCCAGTAGTGTTGATCATTGTTTCCCAGTGGGTTGCCTCCCACGAAGCGATTGTTTAACGTCGATAGCTTGACGATACCATTCAGAGTCATGTAGTGATGAGGCTGATGATAAATACCTCACGGTTCATTATATCTCCATAGTAATGTTTGAGTCGTTGACCATTGACTTTGAATGCTTTGTCTGGTGATTACTCATAGATTTCAACTGCTCCATATGGATATACTATCTTAACTTTAAAAGATCCAGACCATCTTGACTTGAGCTTCCCATGGAAAAGCTTTAGACGAGAGTTGAAAAGAAGAACGAGTTGACCCGGCTCAAAAGCTTTATGTACAAGCTTCCTATCATGTCACTTCTTTACTTTTTCCTTATACATCTTCGAGTTCTCATAGGCTTGAGACGGAAACTCGTCAAGTTCATTCAATTGAAGCAAACACTTCTCACCAGCTGCTTGAATGTCGAAATTCAACTTCTTTAAAGCCTAGAATGCCTTATGCTCGAGTTCTCCTGGAAGATGACAAGCCTTACCATATACTAACTAAAATGGTGACATCCCAATTGGAGTTTTGTAAGCCGTTCGGTATGCCCATACCGCTTCATCTAACTTCAGAGACCAATATTTCCTCGAAGGATTCACTACTTTTTCCAAGATTCGCTTGATTTCTAGATTCGAGACTTCAGCTTGACCATTAATTTGAGGGTGGTAAGCGGTAGCAACACGATGAGAAACACCATATTTAGCCAACAAGGCTATGAACTGACGGTTGCAAAAATGAGTCCCTTCATCACTGATTATAGCACGAGGAGTTCCGAAGCGAGTGAAAAATTAATTACGAAGGAAATTGAGCACTACCTTAGCATCGTTAGTTGGGAGAGCTTTCACCTCAACCCACTTAGATACGTAATCCAACGCTAAGAGTATGTATAGATTGTTGGAGGAGGACACAAATGGTCCCATGAAATCTATTCCCCACACATCGAATACCTCGACCTCAAGAACCATATTAAGGGGCATCTCATTTTCCCTAGAAATATTACCAACCCTTTGGCATCGATCGCATCTACGAATGTACAGATGAGCATCCTGAAACAAGGTAGGCCAATAAAAACCTTCTTGAAGAACTCGAGTAGTTGTCTTATCCCCAGCATAATGTCCTCTATAAACTGTAGAGTGACAATCATGTAAAACTTTCTCAATCTTACTGTAAGGAATGCAACGTCTGATCATCTTATCAGCACACTGTTTAAACAAGAATGGATCAACCCAAAGATACTATTTCACGTCATGCAAGAATTTCTTCCGTTGAGCCCAAGTAAAATCTGAAGGAATCACATTGCTAACCAAATAGTTAACAAAATTGGAAAACCATGGCACTTCTCCTTGGATCAGGAACAACTGCTCATCTGGGAAACATTCGTTGATAAGAATTCCATCTTCCTTGTCTTTCTCATGTTCCTCAAGACGTGAGAGATGACCAGCTACCTAGTTTACGGTCCCATTTCTGTCTTTAATTTCCAACTCGAATTCCTGAAGTAAGAGTACCCATCGAATTAAGCGAGGTTTGACACCCTTTTTAGATAGCAGGTACTTGGTAGCCGAATAATTCGTGAAAACCTTGACCTTAGCACCAAGCAAGTAGGATCTGAACTTCTCAAAGCCATGAACAACAGCCAAAAGCTCTTTTTCAGTAACGGTGTAGTTTCATTGTGCATCATTGAGGATTTTACTGGCATAGTGAACCACGTGAAACACCTTCAGCTTCCTTTGACCAAGAACGACTCGTACATCGAAATCACTAGCATCACACATCATCTCAAATGCCTCTTCCCAGTTAGGCACAGTGATGATAGGGGCTGATGTCAACGTTTTCTTCAAGAGCTCAAAAGCAACGAAACACTCTTCAGTAAATCGAAAGGGAACATCCTTTTAAAGTAGACTACAAAGTGGTTTGGTGATCTTTGAGAAGTCCTGAATAAAACGTCTATATAATCCAGCATTACCAAGAAAACTACAAATTCTTTTTACTAAGACAGGAGGAGGAAGCTTTTTTATCGTTTCAAGCTTGGCCTTGTCCACTTCTAAACCTCTCTTAGACACCTTGTGTCCAAGGATAATTTATTCTTGCACCATGAAGTGATATTTTTCCCAATTAAGAACGAGGTTTGTTGCCATACATCTCTCAAGTACTCTACCCAGATTAGATAGACAGCCATTGTATGATTTCCCAAAGACTGTGAAATCATCCATGAACACCTCCATGATATCACCAACCATATCAGAGAAAATAGCCATCATGCACCTTTGAAAATTAACGGGTGCATTGCAAAGTCCGAACGAGACACGTCGAAAAGCGAATGTACCAAAAGGGCATGTGAAGGTGGTCTTCTCCTGATCTTCCGGAGCTATACAAATCAGATTGTAGCCTGAATATCCATCGAGCATATAGTAATACCCATGACCCGCCAATCTATCCATCATCTCATCAATGAATGGCAAGGGAAAGTGATATTTTCTTGTGGTCTTATTCAATTTACGATAATCCATGCAAATTCTCCATCCAGTGACTGTCCGAGTGGGGATGAGTTCATTCTTTTCATTTTTTACTATTGTCATTCCTCCCTTCTTTGGTACATATTGCACCAGGCTTACCCATGGACTGTCTGAGATAGGATAGATAATGCATGCATCTAGCCACTCCTGAATTTCTTTCTTCACCACCTCTTTCATGATACGATTTAGCCTCTTTTGATGCTCGATAGATGGTTTGCTCCCTTCTTCGAGTAGAATCTTGTGCATGCAGTAAGAGGGACTGATTCCCTTGATATCTTGTATGGTCCAACCAATGGCTGATTTGAACTTCCTCAGAACTCTCAATAGATTTTCTTCCTCACTACCTGAAAGGTTAGATGCAATAATAACAGGTAATGTAGATGACTCTCCTAAGAAAGCATACCTGAGATGATCTGGCAGTGGTTTCAGTTCAAGTTTAGGAGCTTCTTCTAGAGAAGGTTTAAGGATTTCCTGAGAATCCTTAAGATCACCCGATCCAAGCAACTCATGTGGAATATTGAGCCTCTTTTAATACGGGGCTGCCATTAGGAGTTGAACACATTCAGATATTTCTTCGTCTTCGAAGCTAGATTTACCATGTCGAACGCTGCCCATAAGGTCTGAACTCGCAAACTGATCCACCTCAACTACTATCCAAAGAATCGACCGTATCCAACCTGAAACATTCCTCATCTTCTGTTGGAGATTTCATACCCTTGAAAATGTTGAAAGTGACATTCTGATCTTGCACTCTCATAGTGAGCTCCCTTTTCTAGACATCAATTAAAGTTTTGCCCGTAGCCAAGAATGGCCTTCTCATGATTATGGGGATGTTTTTGTCCTCTTTGAAATCTAAGATAACGAAGTCAGCCGGAAAGATGAGCTTATCTACCTTTAGTAAGACATCTTATACGATACCACGAGGATGTATGATAGAGCGATCACCAAGTTGCAAAGAGATGTTAGTCGGTTTTGGCTCAGGTAGCCCAAGTTTCTCAAACACATATAGGGGCATCAGATTGATGCTCGCTCCCTAGTCACAGAAACATTTGCTGAAAGATAAATTGTCGATCGAACAAGGAATGGTGAAGCTTCCTGGATCTTTAAGTTTGGGAGGCAATTTTTGTTGTAAGATCGCACTACATTCCTTAGTGAGCGCCACCGTCTCATAATCATCAAGCTTTAGCTTTTTCGAGAGAACTCCCTTCATGAACTTGGCATAACTAGGCATTTGCTCTAATGATTCAGCAAAGGGTATGTTGATGTGTAGCTTCTGAATATATCCAAAAATCTCCCAAACTGAGTATCTAGCTTCCGATTCTGCAACATTTACAGAAAAGGTGGAGGAGGGTAGATCGTAGGCTCAACAACTGACTAAGATGGATTTTTAGGTGGCTGATCTTGATCAGAGTTAACCTCAGATGAGGGCTGATTTTGAGAAGATTTAGCCTCTTGTTCAAATGTGGGGTTTTCGGCAACCTTTCCTGATCTCAACGTGATAGATTGGCATTGCTCTTTGCCGTCCCGTTTACCAAGATTATGTTCCATATCGCTAGGACGAACTCCTTGAGGTCTAACGATCATGTTACTGGCCATCTGTCCAATTTGATTTTCTAAGGTCTTGTGAGATACCATCAC
Organism: Limnanthes douglasii subsp. nivea; assembly: GCA_036936605.1. Classification (NCBI taxonomy): domain Eukaryota; kingdom Viridiplantae; phylum Streptophyta; class Magnoliopsida; order Brassicales; family Limnanthaceae; genus Limnanthes; species Limnanthes douglasii. Next base: position 270,006,186 of record JAUPFV010000004.1, read on the forward strand.
ACTTTTAATCATTAGTTTCATCTCTTTGAATTCAGATTCTTTCACAGAATATTGGGGAGGGCGAGGATGTTTATACTGTTGAGATTGATGTTGCTGACCTTGTTGCTGAAATCGAGGAGGAGCGTATGGCTTAGCACCATAATGTTGATTACCTAGTTGATTATTGCTCCAACTGAAGTTCGGATGACTTCTGTTGCTTGGGTGATAGGTGTTTGAGATTCGTTGTTGATTCCGCCTCTGAAAGTTACTCACAAATTGCACTGACTCGGTAGAGATAGGGCATTGTTGAGTATCATGCGCTCCAACACAAATCTCGCACACACTAGCTACCTGATGTACCCCTAGTTTAGTCAAAGAATCCACCTTCATGTTTAGAGCTTCAAGCTGAGCTGCTAAAGCAGTAGCAGTGTCTACGTTAAGAATACCAACTACTTTATGTTGTGACTTTCTATGAGAAGGGTTCTGGAATTCATTAGCAGACATCATCTCAAGGAGCTCGTGAGCCTCCTCATAACTTTTCGTTAATAAGGATCCCCCAGATGCAGCATCGACCATGGGCCTTGGTTGCGCACTCAAACCATTGTAGAAGCAATTTATTACTAACCAATGAGGCATCCCGTGATGAGGACATTTTCTGAGCATCTCCTTGTAACGCTCCCAAGCTTCACTTAAAGACTCACCATGTGACTGAGAAAACTGAGTAATAGCATTCCTCATGGTGGCTGCTCTCGCCATAGGAAAGAATTTTGAGAGAAATTTTGCGCATGTATATCCCAAGTAGTGATAGAGCCTGATGGTAAAGAGTGTAACCAACTCTTAGCTTTGTCCCTCAGAGAAAATGGAAAGAGCCTCAGTCTTATGACATCATCTCAAACACCGTTGAACTTGAAAGTATCACAGATTTCAAGGAAAGTCATAATGTGAATATTAGGATCCTCAGATAAAGCTCCCCCAAACTGACAAGAATTCTGCATCATCTGAATAATGCCGGGTTTAATCTCAAAACTATTTGCATCAATATTGGGTCTGACAATGCTAGACTGAATATCCATGATCTTTGGCTGAGAGTACTTCATGAGTGATTTTGGAGCTACATCTCCCATTGTAGAATTAGTATCAGAATCTGAGACTAGTAACTCTGTTCCTTGGCTTGTTTCAAGCTCCTTTTGTACTAGTGCTCTAGTTTGATACCGTGTTTGCATACACGCTCAAGTACCTGAAGCACAAGAAAACACACGAAAAGCAAGTAACCGAATCAAGTCAATAGTTTTATAACAACCCTTGATGATAAGCAATAAAACTGTCAAATAACACCGAGTCCCCGGCAACGGCGCCAAAAACTTGTTAGTCATTTTCTTACGCAAGTATACATGGTCAAATAGTAGCAAGTAATAAGTAAGTAAGATCGTTCCCACGAAGACTAGGTGTATATGACAAGGATTCACTTATGCAACAACGTATGATTATTATACTAATGCTTGAACGAGTAATAAAGTATGGGTGAATGAATATAACTAAGCAAATTAACTAACAAGATTATCTAACGAGTTTACTTATACGAGAGAAAACATGGAACCCTAACTTCCTTGTTTATTTTACTCAGAGTTTTAATATACTTAATCAATATGTATGATAACGACGATTACTAATCAGATAACACGAAATCAGTATACGCTACCTTTCAGTATACGTAAACCAAACCACTTAAACAGCCACAAAAGAGATAGCAGTTAAGCAGACACCGCTTGCATGACAATCCTATATGTCTATACGAATTGAGGTACAATTGGTTTTAAGCCCAAGTTATCTATTTCGATTACACATGGTAATATGATATGGTTAGTGACATATTACGAATCATGAACAATCACAATGCGAATCATTCAAAAACCTATGCTAGCATGACAAATTCTAAACCCTTAAATCCATTTTTGCATTCATTAAAGATTAACAAACTAGATGTTTGTGGCGCATCTAACGATAAGCATAACCATACTAGGTAACTGATAAATGTATCTCACAAATCAATCAAGCAATCAAACCATGAGTATTATTGAAACAAATCTGTTAGAGTTCCATGACAACGATTAGTTCATAATCGAACGAATCATCATGGGCTCAAAAGTTAACATAGCTCTAGAACTAATGTAAATAGATGAATAAGCGTTTAGAGAATGTCAAACCGAACAATAACCACCAAGTATCGCCTGACAGAAATAATCCGTAAACTCCTGATCGAAAAACAACGAAAACAAAGTAGTCGTCACCTGTCTTGAGCAATACATAAACTACTGATCGAAAACACCGTAGCCGTTACCTCAACTGCCGATCGAAAACGACAATAGCTGTCACCTGCTGCCTCTCGAAAACCATCGAAACAACTGCATGTCTCCTGTCGTCTGGTTATATATTGTCGTTGCCGATAGAAAACCCAAAAAGGTAGCCAATTTCCTTTTGTCCTCCTATTCTCTCGCTTTGTATTCTACAGGTTACAAACCCTAAGGAAGCCAAATGCGTTTTTTCTGTCGTATATTAAGTTAGTGGCCAATCCTAATTTTTCTTCTTTGTTTTGTTCTATTTATAACTTTAGCCGACAAAACCCTAAAGAAGCCAAATTAATTTTTTCCTTTTGTTTCCTTTTTCACCTCTGTTCTCCCTGGATTTAGGGCCATAAATATTACGCTAGGCCAAACAATAAGTAACATTTTCGTACAAGTATTTATCAAACGTTGATTATTGTCATACGTATGTTTACGTAATAAATATTAGAGCCATAAATATTTATTGTTTTAGTTTGGTCCCTGAAACAATAAGTCACAATTTGATATTAGAGCTGTAGTAAAGGGCTCGAAATCTAGGCCCAACATAAATATTTTGTTCAGCATGAAATTTCGTCGCTGGTCCTACATAAAAATAATCAGCTATTTTGTACAAATTATTGATGCTATGTTTTCTGCCTAACTTCCAATCTCGCAATGCTGAGGTGGCGGTCGACAAAGGAGGAGGACGTGATGCATTTTCAACCCGGAAACTCGAAACAATTATCAAATTAAAGGTCAATAGAAATATCAAAACTCCGTAGTCATAGTTCTTCTTTATGTAAGGGATGAATCTCATGTATGTCAACAAGGTTCCAATTAAAAACCTGAAACTCCAATGAAAACAACGCGAAATTCTCGTCCGGAGCAGCAACCTTTTCACTATAAGTCCCCTTGGTAATAATCCGATCGAAAAGCTTACCACCCGCACACAACTCCATGATTAGATTAACAGATTTATCATCGTAAAAAACGCCTTTAAGAATACTGAAAAAACACGTTAAAACACAACGAATACTTGAGAACCGACGACGATTTTAAGAATAATAGAAGTGTAATAAGTGACATGAAATGCACTTATCAGTCATTCCAAAGACTATTACAATTATTTAGAAGACTGGGATTCTGTATTTGTATCAAGCGAAATCGTGAAGCCCTAATGTACTACCAGAAGTTTCCCATAAAAAATAAATGAATGTAATATATACTTACAACTTTGAGTATCCCGTCGAAGTGTTTATACATAATAATTATGAAATCACATATTATGCTTCTTGACCTGTTTTACACGTCTCTAAGATGCTTAAATTCACCCACAATGAGGATTGGCAAAGCCTGCCACGTCAAGTTTGATGTAGGTGTATCACCTAGGACTATTTGCTGGGCATCATGGAGTCATGATGAGATAGATGGGAAACTTGGTGTACGCCAAAAATTAATGATGAAATGTCTTGGTTGAAGGCTAAGACCAGCATAGACGAACCTTGCGTACCCTCCTCCCCCTGGGTTCGACTCGTAGTTCTCGGGATGTACACATACTCTTCATTAACAAAACATGGTAATAAATTTAAAGGTGTAAAACCTGCAATGATAGTGGATTTCTGAAAAGGATTAATATTTTCACAAAATGTAACATTACTAGAGACAATAATTTTCCCAATATTCTGACAATACACACATCATCTGATTTTCCTGAAAATGATAATCCATGAAGATTCTAGTAACACTTTTGGATGCAAATATTTCACCATGGTGATTCTGATTATGAACACATCACTTACAACCAAATATCCGAATATAATTCATAGGTGAAACTTTATCAAATCACAGTTCAAATGAAGTTTTTTGTTGCAAGAGAACCAAGTGAGTGCGATCAATCAAGTAGGCAGCAGTAAGAAAATATTCTCTTCATAATTCAATTGGTAATAAAGCCTTAAATTGTAAAGCACGTCCGACGTTTAAAACATGTCTATGCTTTCGTTCAACACATTCATTTTGTTTGGTTAGAAGTTTTAATTCGTTTTTATAATTATATAGTCAAGTATAATAATTAAAGTTTAATTATATAGTCAAGTATAATAATTAAAGTTTATTTTATTTAGTAATAATGACATCATACAACTTTTTATATTTAGATATTATTGTTTAATTTTTTATATCCAATAAAAATCTATAAAGTATTCAAATATTGATAAATTATATAAATTGGGTGTAGTTTACAAAATAATATTACTATAAAATATATTAAAAAGTTTTTTAAATAAAAAACAATATAAGAAATTACTAAATGGTTCATTTTTGCATTTTTTTGAATTAGATTATGTGGATGATTCTTTTATTCAATTTTATGAATATTTTGTTAGAGTTTATAAATTTTGTGTGTTTTCATGTTTTTTATGTTTTATATTTAAAAATCTTAACTATATTTCTAATAATGACATAGACATGTAAATTGGTTAAAATATATAAACTGATTAGCATAGTAAGGATGAAAAACTCATTTTCAAATTAGTTAAAAAAATTGACAAAAATTTAAAGTCGTGTTTAATTATAATAATTTTGAGTCATTTATAATTTTTTCATTATAAAAAATTGACGAAATCATAAAATTTTCTAATTTTATTAAAAGATATTACCGCAATAAAATTGACATAAACATTTTTTTGGTAAAATAATATAAATATGTTGTGGTAAACAAAAATAGAAAATTTAGTTGTTTATTATTTTCTTAGAAAAAACATTTAAAATTAAAATGTTCATACAAATAAATAAGGCATATCTCGAGAATAGACATGAGTTCATTAAACAAAAAAATGGTGATATATGGTTACCACACCCGAAAACATGGGCTAACTGTGATACAATAATTAAAATATATTGGATCATATCCCCAATGAAATTAGAGCAAGAGATCTAGATCAAACATCGAGTACAGTGAGCAGTATTCATAACCACCATGTGAGAAAGGTGGTAACTGTGAAGAAAACAATACAACCATAGAGGCAAGAGGAGGGGAACCAAATATTCTTGAATTCCTCCTCCGTCAGACGTGGTATATAGCATTGTTAAAGAAAGCACGTCATGGATGAAGGTTTTAAGAAGAAGACCAATTTGATTTCTCCCATATCTAAGACTGACGGTTAAGAGCATGTAACGTGAACCTGAGATTGGAGATGGTATAACCCCATAGACTCTGAGTGAAACTACGGTCATAAAGATCTGATTGATAATTTCAAGATCCAAATTTCATAATACAAAATCCGATACGATATATAAATCCCAACTTATAAGCTTATATCGAGTAGACAACTTCCCTTGGCTTGCAAGCCATAGGATGAAAGAGTGATGCGAAATATTGTACTTATTCCATACTAATCTGTCCATAATTCTTTTGGTTGGATCCAACTCTATTCTTGAACCTGGATTGACTCTTCTACTTTAATATGATCTTCGACTTGAGCTATAAGAGCTCCAAAAGTTAATACTATTTTTTTTGTTTTTTTATTAGCTAAATCTCTTGGTAATAAACCATGTCTGAAAGTTGTCATTGTCATTAACTCCTCACAGTCATCTAACCCTGCTTTTGTTAAAATAAAACACTTCGTATAGTCTTTCAACTTTTCACTCACAACTTGCTTACACTGAATTATAATGTCTCCATTAGCCCGTATTTTCTTACTACCCACAAATTATCTTCAAAAAGATGTATAAAAATCTTTGAAATTAGCAATAGACCCCCTCAGAATCCTTCTATACCATTTCAGTGCAGTTTCTTTGAAAGCTTGAGAAAACACTCCACAAACCAGGCTATCATCATCTTTGAAGTTGATCATATAGTTCTTAAATTGTTCAATATGGTCATCGGGATCTTGAGTCCCATCAAACTTGTCAACCTTCGAAATATCAAATCGCTTTGGAAGTGGAATAGACCTAATTCCAGTAGTTAAAGGAGAATTTCTCCAATCTACTCCTTGAACATATTGATCGTCTCCTCTTATTTCCATAACAACATCTGAATTCCTATCATATACTCTTGTGTAATGGTTAGATGCATTCCATTTATACCATTTTGATTCTCTTAAAGAATAATGCTTAATATCGCTTTTAGATTTACTCTATTTGCACGATTTTTTAGATCGATTTCTTCCTTCCTTGGAAGAACCTCGATAATAGTTTTTCTTAGATGATCCCTCAAATTCCGAACTGTCAAACTCATCTTTACTAGATCTGATATAAATATGCTTATCTTTTTTTCTCCTTTCTCAAGGTACGATGCTCTTTATCAGATTCAAAATATATATTTCTACGATCACTTTGAAACTGATGAGCTGTATAAGATCGATCAGATTGACTTTCTAACGTATATCTCTCTTCTATCTTTCGCACCTCAGATTTAAGGCTTCCTCACCGAATTTCATATTTCCGTTGATCATACTTCTCATTTAACACTGAGATTTTATCTCATAGCTCATTCATTCGAGCTTTGATATTTAAGTGAGTTTGTTGAACTGGAACTGACTCATCTTTTCTACTTTCTCCTCCTTATAAATCACACCTCACCGTTTCAATTGGATTTCGAACCATAGGATCGTTTTCGTTCATTGGTTCCATTGTCGATCCAAATAACTACAAATAATTGATTAAAATCAAGTAAAACAAATCAAGAACTCAACTGCTTCTGGTTTTTTATCACAGAATCAAGGTACCCATCTTTCTTTCTTTTTTCTAGTGCCAATTTGATAAGTGTAAATTGTGTTCTTGAAAGTAAAGAGAGAGATAATGATTTTAAAGAGAAAATAAAAGTAAAATCACATTGTAGAGAAATATCGATCTTTGTAACAATAACCTGAACCTGTATTTATAGGTAACCAGACCTAGTATATATATATATATAAATAAATATAAATGTGTGGGACATTTTTAAAATTACGTGTAAAGCTAGGGGCTAAAAATGTAATTAACTCATTTTGTAAATCTGTTATACTAGGTCTATTTACCAATAAATACCTATAAATAAAGGTTCAGGTAATAAATTAAGGGAAAAGTACCCATAAATACCTTTTCAAGTATCTAATCTCAAATAAGTATCCAAATATGAGACCCTTAGACTCGTAGAAAGAGGACAATATTTTTATCAAATTATCCCTAATACTAGAAGAAAGAGAAAGTAGGTTACTATTTTTCTAATTTTTACTTTCCCACCAAATCCCAAAAACTTTTAGATACCGAAAAGACAGAAGGATAAAGTTAGAGAAGAAGTCGAACCCAAAAGAAGTCTGTCCACTATCTCGTCTTTTGCGAACAACCTCCGACGAGCGCGAGGGTAGAATCTCCGACGAGGGTAGAAGTAGTGTGGTTCGAAACTATCGACGTGTATTGTATAGGCTGTGTAGACCGGTTTTTGTTTTTTCCTCGTCTGAAGCAAAAACCACCGGTGCAGTTGAAGTTCGAAGGGTGAAGAATACAGTGAAGGTTACACCATGCATTTTTTCTTAATCAGTAGATTGCATGTTTGATGATATCGATAAGAAACGTTTTATTGGGTTAACTGGTTTATTGTTAGAATAGTTGGGTTGAATTTCTCGGTCGGTGAGGGCAGGGTAAGTTGTTTTGGAAGATGGAACATGTAATCGGAGGTGGTTAACTGTAAGCCTCGCGTGAGGTCTTAGGTGGTTTGCGGTGGTTTGAATCAGTTTGGTTTAATTTTGGGAGATTTGTTCGTGGTGGTGTATCGCGTTTGTTCTGTGAATCCATTGTTAGGGCAGTAGATGGTTTGCACATGTAGGATGATGGAATTGGTTGATTGAGATACGCGTATTGTTTGTTTGGACGGTGTGCCCCGTGACAAGGCGCGTATGGCGTTGTCATCGTACAACTGATCTCGCGCCAGCCTGGTTAGTATTTAGGTTGGTTTTATGAGTGGGTTTCTGCCAATTGGGTCTCGCATACCTGTCACGCGACGTGTGGGTAATTAGTTCAAACTTCTCATCTCGCTTTAGTCTCCGTCCTGTATTGCGAAAGGGAGTGGTTTAATGAGAAGTAGGCAGTACACTTGTCGTTGTTTTTTAAATCGCGCGACGTTGAAGGGGCAACACTCGTTGTGTTCGATGCCTGATTGAAGTTTGGTTAAAAAAGAGTTGTAGTAGGACATAGTTCTGCCACGAGTTAAGCACTGCTAAAATCTTACGTGTGTGTTGTTTTGTTCAAACAGGTTCCGCTATGGGAAAATGTACTTTTTACAGGTCTAGTCTGGTAAGCATATTAAATTTGCTGCAGAAAGACATAGTGACCGAGGAGAATATTGAGGCTACAAAGAACACGCCATTCTATACTTTGCTTAAAACGTCCTTCAGGACAAGGAACGAAGACCTGCCGAGGAAGAGGTTTAACAAATTTATGGAGGAGATTATAAAGAGATATTCTTTGAAGAATAAGTGTTTTAGAATAGGTTCGAAGCGGGTCAAGATGACAACGAAGGATGTTAAAGCAATCTTCGGTCTTAAACACAGAACAAAGGAAATGTCTATGAACAGATTATGGGCTTTCACTGGAAGATTTGCAGATGGTGCGGAGAATGAGTCTCCACTGATGCAGAAATATTTCTTGCGTCCAAGGGCTAGGAAAAGTGGACCGTCAAACCAAAAGGTTGTTTCAAATGCGATGATAAAGGTACAAATAACATATTATTAGATTTAGTGTTGTTTTTGCATATACAATTAAATAACTACTGTTTGTTTTGACACATGAAGCAATAGAAATAGCTGCAAAGGATGGTAGTGAGAAATCCGTAACCGACGTTGCGAAGCTTTTGATACTATTCATTTGTTCTACCCTGTTCTACTCTGTTTCTGGAGATATCATGGGCTGGACGATGGTTTTCTACGTAGAAGATATGGTCAAAATTAATGACTATGATTTGTCGCGAGCAATTGTTGAGAAGCTAACGAAGTCTATGGTTAACTGTTTGGAGAAAGGGACACCCGATCACGTCATCGGCTGCGTGGCAGTGTTGTTGGTTTGTATCAAATAATTAGTTTATTATTTTGTTGTCTTATGAAAGTGATACGAGTGTGCCTTTACTTTGCAGCCCTTCATAATGGAGCACACCACGCTAGGGGCAGATTTGGTAAGGCCAAACATGATACCTAGGTGCTACAAATGGTGGGGGCTGGAATGCAAGGAGGCCACTATTGCGGTTGTTAAAAGGGTGAGGAACCTGTCGGATGATGAGGTAAGTTATGGCTGTTTATGTATGTTTTTACAGTGATGCGCGCAAAGTAGCACTAATCTTTCGCGAGGTAAGTTTATTTGTAAGCTGTAATAAGCGCGAGATGCAATTAGCCTCATGCGCGCATTGTGTTGTGGATTGTTGAAAACCAGCACCAAAGTCGGCACTGCCTGTGTCGCGTTAGAGGTTGTTGGTGGGGGGGGGGTCGAGTCGCGTTACATGTACAAGGTGACTCGCGTGTGGAGTTGACGATGTTACGACTCACGCGACATGAGTACCAAATCAACATACGAGTCGCGTATTACTGAAAATTACATCGATTAATATGCGTCTTATACGTGCGTGTGCGCTATTGGTTGAAACGTTAATGTTGCGTTGCAGGTGTTGGATGGAGAGGTCGAGCTGACGGAAGCTGAAGAACTGGCATTCAGGTCGGGGGAGGCTGGGGCAGGGTTTGTAAGCAAGTCAACGGGAAAAAGGAAAAAAACGGCGATCTCTAGAAGAGGGAAGCGGGCCAAGTATTGTAGTGGAGGGGAAACAAATAAGATGGAGATTGGACAGGGATCGGGTACAATTGATTACCAGGGAGGGGATGAGGATTACGGGCAGCAGCTGCAGGGGTGGATGGATCGGGAAAAAAAATACACCCCATAAAGAGGGCAGCTCAAGTACTCGGACGAGAAGGATGAAAGTTTACAAGGCAAGCGCTTGTAATATTTTATTTAAGAAAATGAAGTCTGTTAAGAAGAGAACCAGTGTTAAATACAGATACTCCGTAGAAAACAAAAGGCTAAAGATTTCTCTTGCCCGAAAGAATAGACAAGTAAGTCGTTCCATAGGTTTTAAATTGTAATATTACATTTTCATTAATTTGCCTAATACTTGTTGAATTTCACTACAGATTGAAGAACTCTAAATGGAGGTTGCTTTGTTGACTTCGAAGCTTCAAGAACAAGTTGTTAAAGGTAACGAAGAAGATGAAGAAGCTGGTGTTAATGAAGCACTAGAGAAGGTTTGTGTGTTACCTTTTTGTTTGGTAGAAGAGGAGTCACCAGTGAAAGGGGTCGATGTATCGGTAACAGTGGATGAGGTTCCTAAAACCATTGTTTATGTCGCAAGAAAATATGGGTTCAAAAAGTTAGAAGAAGGAGAGAAAAAACTTGATAGAAAAGAAGTAGTTGTAGAGGGTTCTACACCTGATGACAATGAAGAAGACACACACGAGGGGGTAGAAGATGGAGGTGAAACGGATGAGGAGAATAATGCATCTGGAGCTACTGAACGACCTAATGATGCTACTGAGACATCGGGGGAGGGGCAGGTAGATGAAAAAACTTTGTATGTTTTGGGAGTTGACAAATGCAGGCTTGTCCCGTCCACGGTTGAGGTAGAGATCGTTGTGGTTGCAGCCCCATCCACGGTTGAGGCAGACATCTGTGTGTGTGCAGTAGGAGCGGATGCTGAGGGGGAAATTGAGACCGTACCCATAGAAGAACAACCGAATGTTGTTGTGGCTGAAACTGTATAAGAGTTTGAAGACCAGGCTGAGCAGCATGACCCAAAACCAATCGAAGCAGAAGCAATTAATGTAACCTCTGAAACTGCTAAAGAGTTTCAAGACCATGCAGTGCATCATGCTATTATGGCAGGAGCACCTGAACCAATACCAATAGATACAGAACCTCTTGAGGTTGTAACTGATACGACACCAGAGTTAGAGGCAGATGTTGTAGGCTAATGGACTACGAATGAGACTGCGGGAGAGCATAATCGCGCTGAGGCTGCAGTTGATACAGTTTGTGGTGATGTTGATTCAAAAGGTACGAAGGGATATTTGGCAATTCCAAATGTTGGTGAGCAAACCAGTGGGATGGAAATGAATAGAACTGGGCCACATGAAACTCCCCCTAGCGTATCGAAGGCCATGAAGCAAGGACATGAAGATGTAAGTGGATCTTAAATTATTAAGATTCAACTTCTTATAGATATGTTAAAGTACATTTGTTTTTAATTTGGCCACGCTGTTGTTTTTGAAACATCGGATTTAAATAGTGGGTTTTAACTGTTGTTTAATACAATAGGGAATATTTTTAAATTTTCAAATTCCGAAAATATTATGTTATAGTTATTATGTGATTAGTAAGCGAGGAGAATGTTGTAAGATCAAATCCGGGCTGAAACGAAGCTGTCAAAGCAACATTTACTTTATACAGGAACTCTATGCCCTTTCAAATCGCGCAAGTGGCAAATGTTAGATCTAACATGCGTGAGTGTAGCCAAATTGTATGAGTTCAAAGGGTGTTTGTAGCCCTCTATCGCGCGCGAGTGTAGTTCAAACTGCATGTGTCGCGCGTGGTGAGAATCGCGATTTATGTATTCCTTTGCGACATAATCGCGTGAAGTTAGGCTACGGACATGTTCTCATTGACGAGTAACTCGCGCATCATGGAAGCCCAGACATTCAATGTGGCCGTTTCATTCCGCGCAATATGTAGTATCTTGTTATGCGTAACTCGCGTGTTATGCCTTATGAAACACGGCTCGCGTCCCCTTTATAACGTAACACGCGCCGTTGGTTACATTTTTCCAGGTCTATCATGTGAGAAAGAGAAGGTTACAGAACGGAAAAGTCCCTTGCACACCAAATGTTACTCAAAAACCCAAAACTGAAACCAGAGTGGAATTGGGAACTGCTATAAAATCAACAAATGAGTTGCAAACCAAGTTGGAAGTTCATTGCAAAGCGAAGTTGGAAGTACTAACACAGCCCGAGATAAGAGAACAACTACAACCAACAGTGGAAGTGGAAGCAGATTGTTTTGATCTTCCAAACATCGATGGTGCATTCGTATTATGTACACAATCATTTTTTGACGAAATTGATAAGGCAGCGGCTATACACTCGAGTGGAGGAAAGTCGGGTGACATTAGTGCGTCGAAAAGTCTGTTACGAGATGCAACTACAATGTTAAGTTCTAAAGTATGATAACAGCCATATACTGAGTTGTAACATGGGGATGGTTATTTAACCAGGTTTATGTTGTTTTACAGTTAGCAGATAATATAAATCCAAATTGGGATTTACTTACACAGACTCAACAGGCGGGAAATATTGAACAAACTTGGGAAAATGAAACAGCAACTACGAAGTTAATAGACGTTAGTCAATACCGCAAGGTCGTTCGAATACAACAAAACGAAGATCAACTAGACTCTGAAGTATGGTATTTTCCAGAACATGAATTTACATACCGGCTAAGTGTTAGCGTGACAGAGCTAATGGCCATAGCATACGAAGGGGAGCTAGATTTCAAGGTAAACCTTATAAACTTGATAGAACACAAATAATTGACAACTACTCTAGATATAGCTATGATTTTTACGTGCTGTAGATCATCGATGCCTGGATATATAAGCTGCTTCAAGATTCAAACTGGACCGTACCTTTTAAAGGGCTCGATGACGAGTACAATTATAAACAAAATGCTATTCAGATTTCAGGAGTGGCAACGGTTAGTATCTAATTAATAAATACATGTTTGAAGTGATGAGAAGTTTGATATTGTTATGGTGTATACTGGTTCTATTACAGACATTACTAGCCAAAAAAGAAGATGTTACAAACGTTATTGACGCAGTTTTTAAGAACGCGAAAGACACGTTTATCGCATTCATTCCGGTTTGCACCATAAATAAAAAAGGTACTTACCACTTGACGTTGTTTGTAATAGACTTGGAGAATGGTTCGGCCAAAAACTACAATTCTCTGGCCCCTATTAGCAAATTCACTCGAGATGACACTAGGAAAACGGGCGATGCTTTGGTAAGTAGTATGAAACATTTTTGTGTGACGATGTATGTTCATTATTTGCAGGCTCCTTATACATCTTGCGTCAGTTTGTGTGCGAATCACGTGTAAAAGGATGGAAATCGCGTCCTACTGTAAAGTGATTCGCAGCAATAGGAGTAAACATTTAACTTCAAAAATTGAAACTAATATTTTTCTTATTTGACAAGCTCAACTATTGTATGAAGAAGAGATACATACCGCGTGTGAAGAACGAATACAAAGTTAAATCAGCTATAGAAATTCCATGGCAAGATAAAGATTTGCTTGACTGTGGAGTGTTCGTCTGTCAGTATGTGAAAGACATTACCCAGGACGGGTTTGTAGGCAAGAAGTATAGCAAGTGTATGCCAGCTAGAGCACGCGCAGAAATCTTCAACCACTTCCTGAATGACAAAAACACTAATTTAAGGCCCTCCTATGTGTTGCACTAAATTTTCGACGTGACTCGCGCCAAATCATTATGTTTTGTAGGACTGTAAAAGGACGTGACACGCGCCAAATCATTAAGTATCATGTCATGTTTTTTGTTGTAACTCGCGTGAAATGTTCTGTATAGCATGAGTTGTTTTAATTTCAGACGCGTTGTATGTTGTATGTCATACGCGATATACTGGCAACGTAACTATGATTTTAAGGATGTTGACAGATGCATTACTAAGCAACCTATCACTGTGTGTTTGATGAAAATCACGCAAGGTAAGTCAAGAAAGCATCACTCTGTCTTGTAAATGACTCGCGCAAAATTATTTATACAGCATCATCCCCGCGATATGAGTGTTTGACTGACTCTGACTAACACGCGTGTTACTGCTTAACAAAGCAACGATGAATGTGTGCTGGCGCGATTTAGGAATGCTTTCAGATTAATAGTTAATACGCATGATGGACTCTATATTAAATTCCCGCCAAAAAGTGATTTTGTCATTTTAATTTCCACCCAAACACTAACCTAGAAAATATTACCCGCCTACTTACCAACCTATTATTTCGCCCTTATATATACGTCCACAAAACTACATATAGTATACACTTAAACAATTAAAACATTCCAAATAGGAAATAAGTATGAGTTGGTGCGTCGATGAAGACCAACACTTGCTTCAAACCGTGAAGTACGTGAAGAGAACAAGCTCGGATGAAGAGGCAGACGTATTTTTCGATCAAGTGTTATGCATGATGTACTTTGAATATGGGAGGCTTGGATTTGTCGGCCCCCACGTTTGCATACGAGAAAGCATCGCTGCGAGGTACAACGAACTGAAATCAGAACCATTGCTACGTGTTTCTGATCTTTGTTTAGATTTGCGCTTAGAGGCAGCAAACGTATGACAGTGGGAAGATAATGATTGGATATCAAGAGATATGATTATGTACCTAAAGGAATCCATCACACAGAGAGAAGATGCAATTTTTAATTGCATAACATCTGGATGTCTATAGATAGGCGAGATCCGAACCCTATGAAAGACCCAGAAGACATTTAGATCTACAATAATAAGACTCAAGAACAAAGACTCTATCAATTGCTAATGGCGATTAATGACAAGCTGGAACCAGTCAAGAGAGATATCCTGAAAAACGATCATCTTCCTTCCATGGAAACAGCATATGTTATAATACGAAGGGAAGTGGACAGGCTTAATATACTAAAATCAAGTTCTTCTGATAGTGACTCGATTGAAATTGGAATGGGTTTGGCTGCTAAAGATTCTGCACAGAGGTTTAAATTCCAATCCAAAGAGAAAGAAGATAAATCCAAGTTGTATTGCACTCATTGTGGGATGAAGAAACACACTAAAGATACATGTTTCCAGCTGGTTGGCTATCCAGAATGGTGGGAGGACGGTCATAAGGAGAAAAATAACCAGTGTTTTAGATCTAATGTCAAACGGGCTTCGTCTACAAGTGGCGGTGAATATCCGACTAAAAATGAGCAAGGAAGTGGCACTGGTTTTGGAGGAATAGTGGCGAGCTCCTATGAAAAACTTGGAGGTAAAGGGTTTGAGAAATCAATGAATTAGATCTTTTATTGAGGGGCTACGGACACCATGTCTTATGATCCTAAAGACTTTAGTGACATGTCATCTCTAAAGAAGTCCCGTATTGAAACTGCTAGTGGACAAATTTGTGAAGTCAAAGGGGGAGGTTCAATTATTTTTTCGGAAAAAATGGAAATTAAAAATTGCCTCTACATTCCTTCACTATCCTTAAAGTTATTATCTGTTAGTCAAGTGACAAAATAACTCAATTGTGTGGTTCTTATGTGTCCATTTTTTTGCATTTTACAGGACATTCGTACGAAAGAGATCATTGGGCGTGGTACTGAACAAGGAGGTCTCTATTATGTTGATGAGGTAGTTCATAAGGGACATTCCTTGCTTGCTCACGGAACAACCGAAAGGAAACTTTGGTAATGGCATCGACAACTTGGTCATCCTTCTTTTAGCTATCTTAAAAGTTTGTTTCCTAGTCTTTTTTTGAATAATTCCATTCATGAGAAATGTGAAACCTGCATTCTTGCAAAAAATCGTAGGGTCTCATTTAATCAAAGTAATACTATAGTTGATTATGCTTTTTCGCTAATCCATTCTGATGTTTGGGGTCGAACACCAAATTCCACTAACAACCAAATCAGATACTTTTTTTTATTTGTGCATGATTTCTCAAGAATGACTTGGATATACTTCATGAAACATAAATCGGAAATACCAGAAATATTTGTTTGTTTTTACAAAATGATTTTGACTCAATTTGAAAAAAATATACAGATTCTCCGTTCTGATAATGGAACAGAGTTTGTCAACCAAACAATGCATAATTGTTTCAAAAGAAATGGTCTTATCAATCAAACCACTTGTCCAAACACACCTCAACAAAACGGTACTTCAGAACAAAAAAATCGTACTTTACTTGAAAAAACTCGTGCTATTATGATTGAATCTAGAGTTCCTCATTCTCTTTGGCCAGAAGCTCTTGCTACAGCCACATATCTTGCAAATCGTCTACCAACCCGATGTCTAGGAAATAAAACTCCATTACAAGTGCTTGCCACCCAAGTTACAAATTCCATCTGTTATGACCTTACCATCTCGTGTCTTTGGTTGTTCGGTGTTTGTTCATATCCTTAAAACTAGTCGAAACAAACTTAATCCGTGTACTGAAAAGTGTGTATTTGTTGGGTATGGTGTCCATCAAATGGGCTATCGGTGTTACAATATGGTTACTCGTTGAAACCATGTCACCATAGACTGTGACTTCTTAGAATCCGATTATTTTTTTTGATCGTCAATCTCGTGCTCAGGGGGAGAAAGTAAGTGAATCATTTGACTGGTTGCTATATGAAAGTTACTTTGAGGATGTGCCGACAGATTCGGTAGATGGCGCCACCGAACACGCCTCTTCCAACATAAAGGAGACTGACGAGGCAATTCTTACCACCAATGATTCTCCCGAAGACAATGTCCAACAAGAAATAAATGTCATGGATACCACCAGCGAATCAGCCAAAGAAAATGTCCATCAAGAGGAAAAATATTTACAATGTCATAATTCACAAAGTGATGCTGACCATGACATTTCAGGAAGTTCATTTGCTGAAACTCAAACTCTGGTTCTTCCCCAAAGAAAAAATAGAGGGGTTCCTCATGACCAGTATTTACCGGGACACATTCCTCGTGCTTCTACATATCCGGTAAAAACGGATAGGAAAGGAATGACGAAGATTGCAAAGGCGTTTTCAGCTACTATTCTCTCTGAACAAATCCCTAAAACAGCTCAAGAAGCTAAGAAGATGACTGAATGACATGAGGCAATGAATACCGAAATGGAAGCTCTAAAAAGGAATGGTACATGAGAGAATTGTGTGTTACCACAAGGGAAGAGAGTAGTCGCGTGTAGATGGGTGTTTAATATAAAATATAAATCTGATGGCACCATTGAGCGATACAAGGCAATATTGGTTACCAAAGGATATACACAAACATATGGTATAGACTACTCTGAAATGTTCTCTCCGGTTGCAAAGATTGACACTATCAGAGTTTTACTTTTAATAGCTGCGAATAAAGATTGGCCTTTTCATCAATTTTATGTAAATAATGCTTTCTTACATGGAGACTTGGAAGAAGAGGTATATATGGAACCCCTACCAGGGTTCTCTGATGGTTTTCAAGAAAATGAGGTATGTAAACTGAAAAAGGCATTCTATAGGCTCAAACAGTCTCCTTGTGCTTGGTTTAGGAGATTTACAATGGTAATGAAGCAGTATAGCTACAAACAGAGTAATGGGGATCATACCTT
This sequence comes from Limnanthes douglasii subsp. nivea, assembly GCA_036936605.1. Taxonomy (NCBI): domain Eukaryota; kingdom Viridiplantae; phylum Streptophyta; class Magnoliopsida; order Brassicales; family Limnanthaceae; genus Limnanthes; species Limnanthes douglasii. Next base: position 270,023,881 of record JAUPFV010000004.1, read on the forward strand.
GTTTTACAAAAAGAGAGGAGAATTAGTCACTTGTCTTATAATATATGTCGACGATATGATTATAATGTGGAATGACAAAGAAGAAATTAGCTCTCTTAGGAAAAACCTCTTCAAGGAGTTCCAAATGAAAGACTTTGGAGGATTGAAGTATTTCCTAGGAATCAAGGTTCTTAGGTCTAGAGGAGGGATTTATATCTCCCAACGGAAATATATATTTGATCTACTATCTGAAGTTCGCATGGTGGATTACAAATCAAATGACACTCCTATGGTTGTGAATCACAAACTAAAAATAATTGAAGGGGCCAGACCAGCGAGTAAAGAAAGGTACCAAAGGCTGGTGGGAAAATTGATTTACCTGGCTCACAGTCGACCCGACATTGCATACGCGGTGGGAGTAGTTAGCCAGTTCATGCATCATCCTCAGGAACACCATATGGAGGCAGTAATGAGGATTATTCGATATCTCAAAGGCACACCATGAAGAGGCATAATTTTTAAGAAAAATGGACACCTTGATGTTAAAGTATTCACAGATGCTGATTGGGGAGGGAATCCTAACGACAAGCGATCAACTGCTGGCTACTTTACTCGTCTTGGAGGTAACATGGTGACTTGGAGGAGTAAGAAACAGAAAGTAGTATCACTGTCAAGTGCTGAATCGGAATTTAGAGGAATCGTTAAGGGGATTACCGAGATACTTTGGTTAAAGAAGATAATGAAAGAAATTGGATCCCCTCTAAAGTGTCCAACTCAGTTAATGTGCGATAATAAAGCTGCGATTAAGATATCAGAGAACCCGGTATAGCACGATAGAAAAAAGCACGTTGAAATAGATAGGCACTTTATAAAAGAAAATATTGAAGATGGGACAGGCGAACTTCCGTTTGTTAGATCCGAAGACCAACTCGCAGACATCCTGACAAAAGCGGTTGTTGCAAGAACATTCGAATCAGTTTGATCCAAGTTGGGTATTGGTGATCCACTACACAACTTGAGGGGGAGTGTTAGAATATTCAGTGTATTAAGTTTCCTTGTATATGCCTCTAAGTTCTATATATTGAGAGCCTTACTTGGGTTTGCATTATAAAAAAACAGTTCAATACAAAAAGAAACATTCCCTAATAAACACAAAACCCTTGCCACTTCCTGCGGCTACTTCTCTCTTTGTTTTAACAGATACCTTAAGTAAAATTATAGCTCTTGCCTTTACTATTAGTTTGGTAACCCATCAGAATCTCCTGAGAGTGGAGGATGTTATCCGTAATGTTACGTCCAACCATAAAAATTGATTAAGAGGTGTCAATCAGATAAGGAAGTGAGTCATTGATCCCAGTAGAAATGATTTTTGAGATAATCTTATAAACCATATTGCAACACACAATTGGTCTCAAGGCCTCGGTGTAAGAGGGAAGATCTTTCTTAGAGATGGGATCTATAATAGTGGTATGCCACGAGGGCTCAATACGACGAGTACTAAAGAATATCAATACCCCATTAAAAAGATGTTGGCAATAATGTTCCATTATTGCTTGAAAAATCCTGCATATAAGTCATCAAGACCCAATGCTTTGTTGTTATTAATATTAAAAAGGGCACTTCTAATTTTCATACAAGTAACAAAACTTTCATTTCCGGAATTTTAACTTTTGTTGAGATAATCGAATAGACTCGAACGATCCCATTATATCCCAGGAGAAAACTAGAGCTCAAAAGGTTGGAGAAATAGCCTACTAAGACATTAGCCACCAATTAAGGGGATTTTGCGATGTCCCTTAACGTTGGAAATAAAAAAAAAATATTTCCTAAAATACGATTTTTAAGACTTTTATGAAAGAATTTTATGTTACGATCCCCAATCTTGAGCCAGTTCTCTCTAGACTTTTTACTGTAGAAAACTCATCAGAATGATTAAGGAAAATAATAATGGAGAAGGATGTAATCTCGGGGGATCATCATCCAAAAGAGATTGAGCCGATAAAATCTCATATTGGCCGTTAAACACCTTGAAGCTTATATCGTTATATTCCTTACGATTTAGGACGCAGAGAACATGTAGTAGTTGAGTAAATTCATGCATAGCAAGACTCAAACAATGAGAAAATTATGAATGTTCAAAATATTACACACCAAGTAGTTGTAAAAGGAATGCGTCTATCACATGTTAAAGTATTTATATTGTTTTTTTAATATGTGGTCTAAAGGTTCTTAGATTTAAAGTAATAGTTTGTGGTCTGAAGTATGGGAAAGGCCATAATAGGCAAATGGTATATGGAATGAATCATCTCAGTCACTGTTAACTAAGACTTGGTCAATTTTAGAGCCCATGAGATTCAACGTTTGCATTTTAACCCAACTTAAATTGAATCCTAATGATTTAAGATCAATCAACTCACATTGATAGCAACGATGATTGAACTCTTCAATAGAACTTTCATTAGATTAGCTGGTACGTTATTCAGATTTACGAATAACATTGAAATCCCTGGATAAAACCCAAGTTATAATCTTTGCATGTTACCAAATATCCTCATATCAGCCCATAGAAGGAGTCGTTAAGGTCCAAAACTGACAGCATAAATGGTCGTGATTTAGAATAGAAAATTCGAATTGAGACGTCAAACTTTGCAATAAATAAGTTTCACAGAGGAAGAAATGATAGAAATAGAAAAGACACTTGGATTGTAGATAACCTAGATCATCCCTATCGGATATGAGAAGTGATTAGTTTTATAACTCTAAAATGGAGTTATTTTAGTAATAATAGAGTTATAATTAGTTAAACAGACTTTAATCTTAAATTGAAATGCAAAACTAATGTTAAATTTCATTGTTTTAAAATAAAATGCAAAATGTGAAATCAGTGTTAAATTTGTTTTTTTTGTCTTAATGCGAAAACATGGTAAAATTAATTGATAAATATAAAACCAATGTTAAATTTGATCTTTTCTCCAAATGAAAATGCAAAATGCGAAATGAGTGTTAAATTTGTTTTTTTTTGTTTAGATGCCAAATGTGAATGCGAAATCAGAGTTAAATGGAAATGTGAAATGTGAAACCAATATAGAATTTAATTTTTTTAGTGCGAAATGTGAAACCAAAAACAAAAAACTAATTTAATGATACCTTTGAGAAAAAAATTGTTAGTTTTAGAAGTCTGATTTAATAATATTTTTCAAAAAAAATCAAACTCTAATTTGAAAATAGATTTTTAAAAATTTAAATAAAAAATGGTTTTTATATATGGCGGATCCAGAAATCAAAGTAGGTGGGCTAATTAAGGTCTCTCATTGTATAAAGTGTATTTTCAATATATCTGAACATATTCTTTATTATATATAAAAATAATATTTAATAATAAATCTTAATATTACATATTTTTATATATAAAAATAATATTTAACAATAAATTTTATCATTTTTTAGGGAGAGTGACAAATAGGTACCATAATAGTTTCAAAATCAATTTAAGATACCAAATGAAATTCAAATGGCGCATTAATACCAAAAATAATTCAATTATGATAATAACCCTCCTCTATTCTTTCTCTTCTCTTAGAACTAAATGAAAACAAAGAAAATACGCAGTGACTCTCTTTCTCCTTTAGCCCAGTAACACTCTCTTTCTCCTTTAGCGTGACTCTCTTTCTCCTTTAGCCGAGTAACACTCTCTTTCTTCTTTAGCTTAGTAACTCTCTTTCTCTAAGAAACCCACTACTCTTCTCAACGCATGCCAAGCCAACAAATCGGCTTCCATCCTAAATCAAGTCAACTCAATACCTAAATCATCTGATTTCGAATCTGATTTCAATTGGTTTTGGTAGGTGAGCGTCAATATCTCTATTTCTTTCTTCTTTTTGCTTAATTTCTCTTCAATTCAAATCGTTGCTTATTTCGAATCTGAATCAATTGACATTCAACATCAAAATACAAGTTTAGGTAACTTTTTTATCTTGAAACTGTTGGAAAAATAGAAAGAATTTTCTGTTATAGTATGTTAGATGATTCACTAGTTTTGGAGATTTAGATGATTGACTAGTAAGCTTACAACGTCTTTACTCTAAACTCAAAGTTGTTATGCTCCACTGGTTTTGTTTCACTTTTACTGATATATCATATAGCTTACTGTAGTTTGCTTATCAAAAATTGCAAGTTTTGTGTGTGCAGCAGAAGCTAGCCTTTAATTGTGAATTTTTATGTGGAGGCTTTGATTGTCTGATTTGTTAAAAACTGCAGTTAATGGTAGAGTAGTTAGTATGATAAATCGCTTATGATCGGTGAATATGAAAACTAGTGAAAATAGTTTCAAAGCAAACAAGACCATAAGATTGTGTGGGTGAGAGAGATATAAGTAGGAAGGTGAAACTTGTGAATTGAGTGAATTTGTTGTATGCACATTGATACATTTTAGCTACAGATGAGACTTGTGGGTTATAGCATTACTTAAGGCTCTCATTAGGTTTGTTATGTAATATAATATAGTTTGTAAGATTATGTATTGGATATTTGAATACAGTTCTTATTGTCATACGTTTTTACCTAAGACGGGGCTCTCATTCACTCCGTCCTCTCTATTTTTAGCTCAAATGTGTTTTCACATGATAAATGTTAAAAATTACTTTGATAACAATACATTCACTTTACATTAAGATAAGAAGCATTGCTTATATCATATCAAAATTAATGTCTATTTGACTATTTTATCTACATTTAAAAGGTTGTGCATTTTATGCTTCTTATCTTAGATATCTGGTTCTGCTGGTAAAAAATAATAGTAAAGGTAATGAAAATAATGACAAAAGTGATGAAAATAACAAAAGAAATGCGGATTAGTTGTAGTAAAGGTAATAAAAGTAAAATGTTGATTGTGTAGATAAATGGTCAAAATGGTTAAAAAAATCTGGATTAGTTGTACTAAGTAATGAAATAGTATGGAGGATAAGTTGGTGATATGAAGAAGTAGAGGTATTTGGTGATAGAGTGGCAAATGTGGATCGGAAAGAGAGGAAAAGTATTGTCGCAAGAATGAGAAGATAGTCATGAGACAGAAACACAAAGCCGATTGTTTGAGTTTAGCACTTTTGTTAGTATAGCAGTATTGTTGTTTAACAGTATTAAGTTTATCAGTTTTATTTGTTTAGCAGTATTGAGTTTATTAGTTTTGTTTGTTTAGCCGATTTTAATAATGTTGTAAAATATTTGTTATATATTTTATATGGTTCGCATCATATACCTAGTTTTTGTATGCTTACAATCATATAACTAAAAATTGAAGTTGCGTTTATCGAATTATTGGTTAAAGTAGAAAGTTAAAGAAGATGGTAGACCTGTTGGACTTAATAGCATACTAGCAGTAGATTCGGGCACTAAAAACAAAAAATATTAAAGGTCATTAGGTGATTAGGTGATTTTGGTTTGCTGCTTTTATGTTTGATATGTTGTAGACATGAGCCTAGACTTATTTTTTATGTGCATGAACCATATGTAAACTGTCTATTAACTCTAGCTGCCCTTGCGCCTGGTAATTTGAAGAGTTTTGGTTTGTGATTCGGGGAATAATATATGTTTATGCTTGTTGTGTATAATATGATCACTAGCTTGCAATGATTGTGTTCATTTGCTACTCAATACTGTCTATCTTCTGCTATATACTTCCCTTATAAATTCTCCTCTAACTAAATATTATTAAATACATTTATCAAGAACATATAAGTATGTACTCTTTACTAATCTGTTTCTCCACTTAATATGCAGTTCCGTGATCAAGATTTGTTCTTCTAGGGTGATATTTCCTTTTCTCACCTCTGGTCTTAAATAGTTCAGCCATCGGAGCCAGCAACTCTTTCTGCCACTTTTAATTAACATTCAGGTTATAAATTATATTCATTTTTATACATGATTAATATGTTTGATCCAGATGCTAAATAAGATTAGTGATTAGTGATTAGTGGTTGTTCTAACATAATTAGTCTACCGGTTCAAATCGTCCTTCGTAGACTATTCTTTTATTTAGCAGTATTGTTGTTTAACACTATTACGTTTATCAGTTTTATTCGTTTAACAGTATTTAGTTTATCAGTTTTGTTTGTTTAACTGATTATAATAATGATGTATATCATCTATTACATTTTTTTTGATACAGGTATGGTTCGCACAAAAGCAGTTGCACAACCAAGAAAATCTAGAACGCCTAAGCAGCGAAAACAAGAAAAAAACCCGACATCTATATTTCGATCAAATATTGAGGCGATTAACAGGCTTATACGATCGACGAATATAAGTTTAAGACATATAGAAGCCACAAAAACGACTCCATTCTACATCATTCTCAAAAAGTTATGGAAGTTGCAAGATTCATTTAAAGCACAAAAGTCGTGGAAAATGATTATTGCAATAATCAAGTCATATGACATGGAGAAAAATTTGTTTCTTTTTGGAGGAAAATATGTAACTTTGACGAGCTCCGATGTCAAAGTTATATACGGTTTAAATGGTGGCTGCGAAAAAAATAGAAATTCAATCATATAATAGCCAAGCAAACTCTAATGAAGAAAAGGAGGAGTCAAGAATTATACAAAAATACTTTCCCGACGTATTAACCAAAGGAAAAAAGCGGAGGTTGCCCAAACGTAACCAAGAAAATGTTAAAAGAAGAAATTGAGAATGCATCCGCAGAAGTTGATGCACAAAGTGTTAAGGAGGTCTCCATGATGCTTATTATGTACTTGTGCATAACTTTGTTTTTCTCAACTTCGGGGGATTATCTAAACAAGAACTTCGTCCATTTTATTGAGAAAGAGTTTGAAGACCTAAGAAAATATGATTGGGCTCAATTGGTTGTAGACAAGCTGATGGAATCAATACGAAAGTATTGTGGAACCAAACCGGAAAACACTGCATGATGTGTCTCCATTCTAACTGTAAGTTAAAATTTAAAATTAGAATTTGTTTATTTCTTAAATTCTTTTAAACTGAACTAATCTTATATTTTACTATATGACAACCTTTTTTCATGGAGCATACACGTATTCAAGAACCGGTCGTAAACTTCCCAAGATTCCTCCAATAGGAAGGTGTGGCGAAATTGAGAAAATTTGAAAAAGTGAAAACCCTATTCAATCAAATAAATCCAAAGAAGGTAATAATTATGTTCAACATTATTGAGAGTTAGTACTGCTAGCAAAAAATATATTTTTAAAAATATGTCTTTTTCTTTGTAATAGGTTATTGTTGGGGAGCTACACCTAACCAATAGAGAGAAATTACTAATGGAACTCAACGATGATGTCGAACAAAGTGGCGACGAAGAAGATGTCAAGAATCATGAAGCGAAGGATGACGATTTATCGGATTTTGAACATCCGGTTAGTAAAAAGTAAGAGAGAAAATCTGAAGCGAGATTAAATACTGTATCCCAAATAATGAGACGACTCGTAAAGGATGAAAAAACAACGAAAGAAACAAAAAATATGAATTCAAAGGTAAGCTTACTTACTATTTTAGCAGTTTTAAAATTTTTAACAGTTTTAGTAGTTCTAATTTTCAGCAGATATTGGCTTGAGTCTTTTTAAAGATCAGCGGATCCAATCTGGGTGAATTATACATTGAAGCTTCATGGCTCATTGTTCTAGATATTCATCAAAGGGATTATCTTTTTAACGTTTTAACAGTTTTAAAAACAATTAATAGTTTTAAGTATTTAACAGTTTTATGCTTTCATAGTTATAACAATTTTATATCAAAGTACCTTAAATATTCTGCATATATTTATAAAAATTATTTATTTATTGTTTTTTCCAGTTTATTGAAGACCTTTAAAATAATGTAAAAAACCTCGAAGAATCTCTTAAACGTGCAGAAGTAAAGCTGAAGACTTTACAAGAATTGGCTGAAGATCCTCCTTTTACTGACAGCGATAAGGAATTCAAGGAAAAAGATAAGTTGATTGCAAGCTTATCTACTGAAAATAAAAAATTAAGGATGAGCTAGCTCAATATCGTAAAAAAAGATGAGAATATCAGGAGCGTGGGAGAATGGCAAAGCAATTTCTGATGCTAATCCTTCAAAGTTAAATCTCGTTTGGAGAAGCAATCGTAAGCACTTCGAAATTTTACATTTTGAAATAAATTTTATATTTTTCCTTTCTCTTTCTATAATTTTCTGCTTGGAGAATGACTTCAGAAATTTCGAGGCGTTATTCATCACGTCGACGAGCTGCTAAGGAGATTTTCCAAAAACTTGTTGTTCGGGCTGAGAATGAATGGAATAACGCGTTTCACACTCTATTCTAACCCATCAATTTCCTTACCTGCCACATGTTTCCAATATCAAAAGGTGCCTTGGCACCTCAAGACCTGATGTCAGAACCCGATCCGAAGATAGTCTGCAAACAAATAGTTCAACCCGATTGTAAATTCTTCTTTCCCAGTCGCAACTGATCAAAGAGTCATTTGCCAAAAAAAAAGAAAAAAAAGCTATCAAAGAGACGAAAGGTAAAAAGACAGCTAGCACATCTGGTGCTAGCCCTTTAACTCCATCGAAACCAAAGCCTCGAAAAAGAAAAATTGCAGAACAAACTCTCTCACCCATCGAAGAGTGAAAAGATTAAGAACTGTCTTCAAAGAAAAAGAAGGATTTTTCTGGTTCCCGTGGAAAGAAAAAGAAACAAACAAGAATCACTTTGTATACATTGGTTGATGAAGATGAAAACACTGCTGCTAGAACCAACAAAACCCACAAAACCCCTTGGTCGAAGAACAGCCAAGCAGAGACAACACTGTGATTATCATCGAAGATAGTGCTACCAACAAAAAACATGCTACTGAAAACTTCGATCCTTATATGTTCATTAATTTTGAGAACATTGAAGAACTTACTGGTGCAGACGATCCTATTCTTCAAGTCATCCAAAATCACATGCTTACCTTTGGGAGGCCAACACCAGCCGAGGCGTGTCCAACAATTATATATCCTTCTGCTCCTATCAATACTTTAGATATGATACAACGTCCTAGCTCATCGGAAATAAATTTTCCTCTTCCTCTTCCAAATCCTGCAATCGCTATTGCACTTCAACCATTTACCAATCTTGATATTGCACCAAACGCACTTGCTTCTCAAGTCGAAGCTTCTCATAACCATCTAAAACAATTGTCTAAAGATAAGGTTTATTACAAATAATCTTACGAGGCTGAGAAAAAACTTAGAGAAAACTTGCACCACAAAGTGATTGAGCAATTTCACATGTATGAAGTAGCAAGGTCTGAACTCAAAAAATATACTCTCTGCATGAAAAATCATCTGCGAATCACACATATAGTTGAGACATAATTGCTGACGAACTCCTATGACAAGGAAATGAATAAGCTCAAGGCTGATCATGCTACTGAACTGGCCACCGAAATCTCCAACTCCAATGATCTACAAATTTTTTTACTCTTTGTGAGACAAAAAATAAAGAACTGATCGAGGAGATAGCTAAACTGAAGAAGGATTTCGAAGTGGAAAAAACTGCTGCTGTAGCTGCTGCCGAGGATGAACTTTCAAAAGATATGTTAACTGCTATTAACATCGGAAAAGAAGATGGAAACATTCTCCTTCTTCGAGAACTTCATACTACTTATCCAAAAATTGACCTCACAAGTTTTTGGAACGACATTCCTATAGAGAACGTCCAAGTGAAGCTTTCGATCCTATCCTCGATTCGTCATCCGAATATGAAGATGAAGAAAAATCGTCCAAAGTTGAAGAGTCATTTGATTAACTTTATCATATTTTTTGTGTTCGTCGGGATAAAAAATTGCTTTTGGTACCTCAACGAATTAATGTAATTGAGAAATGGTTTCCTTATTTTATTATTCTCTTCACATTTTATTCGATGCTAAATTTTAAAAAAGAATATAATTATAAACTGCAAACTAACCATCTCAAATACATTAACATAGTAGCTCTTTGAAAAATTCCTAGTGTGTTATTAAGCTTTCACGTCGAAAAAATTGTAAATGTAATTATTAAACATGTTTATTTCTTCGAAAAGTGTTATAAAAACTTTGGAACATTTTACTCTTAGCCAATCTCAAAGATGACCAGTCTCTGATAATTTGTTAAGATAGTATTCAAACATGTATAAACAACCATTGGCCAAAAATGAACTTTATTGATAATATTGAATATGTACACGACGCCTCGTTAAAACCTTCATGGCCAACATGATTGAAAAGAGTGCGCCACTCAAAAGTAAAAATTCCAATGTACAAAAACATATCTTCTCCCAATAAAGCTTCAAGTGTTGGATATTCCATGGATGTTGAAGCATCCTCTATTAGAAATCACAAAGATGATACGTCCCCAACTGTATCCTTACAACAACCACATAAGACCCTTCCCAGTTCGGAGCCATTTTTCCGATGTTCTTCTCCTTTGTGTGCAACAAATAGTTTCTCAACACATTATCATCTTCTTTAAAATCATATATATTTCTCATAAGCGTTTGATAGTGAATTACATTCAAATGAGCTCGAACTCATTTTTCTTCAATTAGATCCAAATTCCCTGTTCAAACTTCATCATTTGACCTTTCAGAATATTGAGCTATTCTAAAAGATGACATCTTAGATTCTAAGGGGCTGACTGCATCCATTCCATATGCCAAATAAAAATGAGTCTCATTTGTAGCCTCTTTAGGAGTTGTTTGATAAGCCCAAAGTACCTCTTGCAAATAGTTTGGCCATTTTCCTGCTCTCCCTGTTAAATTCTTCCTCAAACCCTATAAAATTGTTCTGTTTGTCACTTCCACTTGCCCATTAGCTTGAGGATGAAAATACATCAAAAAGCATTGCTAAATTCCTTTACAAGTGCAAAATGAAGCCATGTCCCATGCTATTAAACTGGGGGCCATTATTTATTGTAATCCTCCGAGGAACTCCAAAACGACAACATATGTTGTTCACATTAAATTTGATCACATCTTTTGCTTTTTCTCTGATAACGCATCTGCATCTGCCCACTTTGTAAACAATCCACCGCTACAATGATCATATGTCTCATTCAGAAGCCATCAACAAAGGTCCCACCAGATCAATCCCACATCTATCAAATGATATTGCCTCGGATATAAACATAAGAGGTACTACTGGTCTGTGAATAGCATTGGAAAATCTCTGACAATTATCACAATTTCCAACTAAATTATTAGCATCATTCCTGATTGTAGGCCAATAGAACCATGCAAGTAAAACTCGACGTGAGAGAGCTTTAAACCCGCAATAAGTTGATCCTTCACCATCATGCAACTCTGATAATACTTCTTGTGATTCTTGTTTGCTTAAACATCGTAACAATGGCCTGGTCAATGCCTTTTTATACAATATTCCATCCAGTACTATATATTTGAAGGCTTTACTTCTTAATTTTTCGGCCAATTATGAATCATGTAGTAGTATTCATTGAGTAGAAAATCTAAGAATATATGATCGCCAATCGCCTCGGATTTCATCAGACGTAGTTAGAAATTCCTCTATACATTCACATTGGCTAGATTGAGTAACAATTAAGGGATTTTCTTGTAGGAAAATCTAAGGATATTCTTCCTTGTAAGAAATGTTTGCTAAAGAATCAACCACAATTTAACTCCCTCGCCCAATATATTCCACAACAATATTGTCAAATAGAAGCATTAAATTCCAAAGTTCCTGAAGATATATAATCAAACGATCATTTCTTGCTTCGAAAAATCCAGATACCTGATATGCTAACAATTGAGAATCCATTTCCAAGTGCAATGAAGTTGCCCCACAAATTTTTGCCAATCTTAAACCTGTCAAAGTAGCTTCGTATTCAGCTTCATTGTTTGAAGTATGAAAACCAAATTTAATAGATTGAGTCATTGTATCTCCCGTTGGAGCTATTAAATAAACCCCAACACTGCACCCTGAAACACTAGATCCTCCATCTGTTCGGACAACCCACCTCGAATTTACTAGAGTATCCTCTTTACGTTCTTCCTCATTTGATCGGCTTGAATGGAATTCAACAAAAACATCTGCCAATTCTTGCGCATTTATTGCTGTTCGACGTGTAAACAAAATGTCATAGTCTCCCAACTCCACTGACCACTTAGTCATTCTCCCTGAAATATCAGGTTATTGTAAAACATTTTTCAAAGGGAATGAAGTTCAGAATTCAATAGTATCAGCTTGGAAATATGGACGCATCTTCCTAGCAGCAATCACCATCGCTAATGCCAATTTTTCTAATTTCATATATCTTTTTTCTGCTACCACCAAACTTTTACTGATGTAATACACCGGCTTCAGAAATCCTGAATCTTCACTGATTAACACTGCGCTTAGTGCAAAATCTGATACCGCGATGTACAAAAATAACTTCTCCCCATTTCGAGGCTTTGATAAAATTTATGGTGATGAAAACAAATCTTAAATGTTTGTGAAAGCTTCTTAACATTCTGATGTCCATTCAAATTTACTAGGTCCTCGTAACACTTGAAAGAAAGGAAAACATTTGTCAGAAAATCTAGAAATAAAACGATTGCTTCTGCTTTTTTGATAGACCGATGAGAATTCATTGTTATCAAAGCTTTCAATTATTCTGGGTCAGCTTCTATTCCTTTTCCGCGGATTACAAAACCCAACAACTTCCCCGATCGAACTCCGAAGGTGCACTTCTCAGGATTTCATTTAAACCTGGTTGCCCTTAAATTCAAAAAAGCTTCCTTTAAATCATCAAGATGCACTTCATCCTTTGAGCTTTTTCCCAATCATGTCATCTATATATACCTCCATATTTCTTACGATCTAAGTAGGAAAATCTTCATTCATCAATCTCAGATAAGTGGCTCCTATATTTTTCAATCGGAAGGGCATTACACTATAACAGTGCAGGCCCCTATCAGTTATAAAATTTGTGCATTCTTGATCTTTTGGATCCATTTGAATTTGATTATATCCTGCAAACTCATCCATGAAATTAAAATTTTGTTTCCTGAAGTAGAGTCAATCAACTGATCTATTCGAGGAACAAGAAATGGATCTTTGGGACAAGCTCTATTCAAATATGTAAAATCCACACACATTCTCCATTTCCCATTATTTTTTTTACCACTACCGGATTTCTCGTCCACAAAGGATACTGTGACTCCCTTATGTGTCAACCTTAGATAATCGATCCACTTCAGCAACAATCGCTTCTACTTTTTCTGAAAAAAACGCTCTTCTTTTCTGAATAACCGGCTTGACCTTCAGATCCATAGCGAAGCTGTGACGAATTAGCTCAATTGGTACTCCTGTTACATCCTCTCTCCTCCAAGTGAAGACATCCAAATTTTGGGATAAAAAAATACAGCAGTTGTTGACGTAGAAGCGGGGTCAATAAAGTTCCAATTCGAAGTACCTTCCCTTCCGAAAAAGTAAACTCTTCAATCTCTTCACTCACCGTTAAATACCGTGGGTTTTCCCTCAGATCGTCAACCCTTTCTTCCAAATATGAGGGTACCCCTTCTAACTGATACTCACACATTAAGTCTTCACTAATGGATCCTCGAATCCGAAGTGCAGTGACATAGAATTCTCTCGCAACCTTCTGAAGTTCGTATCTTTGTCCACATTATGTTCGTATCTTTGTCCACATACTCAGAAGAAGCCTCAAAAGGCTCGGCCTGTGAATCCAAAATCATCAAATTCTCAGTTTGTGCAGCTTTCGAAGTTGATGCAACATTGTTTTTCGATGCGCTCCCTTGAGACTTCACATAAGTCAGGAGCTTTCCATTTTCAATCAAAAATTGTATCTCTTTCTTCAAAGCAATGCAGTCATTTGTATCATGCCCAATATCTTCATGATATCTGTAAAACTTGTTATTCATTTCATCCATTGGCCTACTAATTAGGGTTGGCTTCCTAAAATTTACGAAGCTCTTACTCTTATACCAGATTAGACAGACATTCTCTGTTAAATCAACATAATATTCTGGTTTGACCCATTGATTATGACTATGCCTGTTGTAAGTGTTGGATGGAGCGTGATTTGAATAACCACCACTACGAGGAGGAAAATTGTTGTTCTTTTGTCTCGACTGCTGATTACCATTTCCATTCGAAGGCTGCCCCTGATTATTGGCTATCTGTCCCGAATTCTTCAGAGTGCTGACTGGTCCGCCTCAGACTCTAGTCGACTCCTCAACTTTAATCTGATCCTGAACTTGAGCCATCAAAGCTCCAAAAGTTAAGGCTCTTCTCTTCGTCGTCTCATTGGCCAGATCCCCTGTCAATAACCCTTGGAAAAAAGCTGACATCGCCATATTTTCCTCACAATTTTCCAAACTAGCTTTCTTTAAAACAAATCTCTTTGTATAATCCTTCAACTTTTCCCTAGGTGTCTGCTTGCACTGAATAATGGTATCACCATTTGCTTTTATCTCTTTGCTTCCGACAAATTGCCTTCCAAAATGCAGTATAAAAATCTCTAAAATTTGAAATGGACCCCCTCGGAATCCGATTGAACCATTTAAGAGTAGTTCCCTTAAACGTTTGTGAAAATGCACGACACACTAGCCGGTCGTCATCTTTGAAGTTCATCATATAGTTCTTGAACTGTTCGATGTGATCATCGGGATCTTGCATCCCATCGAACTTCTCGACCTTCAAAATGTCAAAAGGCTTCGGAACCGTCATGGAACGAATTTCACTAGTCAACGGAGAATTTCTCCAATCGACACCTTGAACCAACTGATCATCTGTTCCCATTGTAACATATAAATTTCGATCAGTTTCAACGTACTGATTCGAAGTGTTTTATTCGCACCATGTAGAACGAGGAACATTATCCCTTTTAGATTTACTCTATTTTTTATGTTTCCTCAACTGATCTCTGTCTGATTCATTTTTCGAAGAACGTCTGAAACTTTTAAAACCCGAAGCTTAGCTTTCTATCTCCTCGTCACTAGAGGTCGCATATTTCTGCTTATCTTTTTTCCCTTTACGAGATGAATATCTCTCTTTAGGAGACACAAAATGTGTTCTTTTATGCTCAGATTTAGCTCGTCCATCACCAAAGGATCGATCTGACTGACCTCCAATCTCAATCTTTTCTGTTTCTTATCTAACATCGGATTTAAGCTTCGCTGAGTGGATCTCTTGTTCCCTTCGTTCATACTTCTAATTTAAAGCATTAATCTTGTCCAAAAGCTGTTCATTCGCACATCAATATCAAATTAAGTTTGGATCGGAGATAATCCATCAGGTCCACTTCCATCTCTCTGCAAATAATATTTTAGAGTTTCTATTGCTGACCGAAGCGTAGGATTATTCTCAGGATTCATTGTATTAATTTTGAACAGATTTTTCTGACCGAAGTGTATCAATTTCGAACATAATAAGCCACTGATTTTTCTTATTCAGTCCCTAGTGGAGTCACCAGTTTGATGAGTTAATATTTTTCCTTAGTAAATTGTTAAAAGAGAAATATAAAGAGAGAAAGAGTTAGAGATATTTTAGAGAGAGAAAGTTCAAGTGCAAACGAGTTTCAGAGAAAAAGTGTTCAACCCCTTTATTAGAGTAGCCTTGTCCTTTATATAAAGGAGCCAAGACTTAGTCTTAAACTGAAATCTGTTACAAAAGAGGACAAATTGTTTTTTAGTCCTTAACAATTATACATAATCACAAATACTCTCTAAAACTTACATCAATTCAAATTTAAGGACAAAACTTACATTACTTATAGTTAAATCCGTAAATTTACATTATTTACAACTTAGTCCTCAAAATCCTACTTCCATATCATCTATGAAAGACTCCTTCCCACTACTTAAAATTAACAAATTTGTATATGCAACATCAGGAAATAAGATGATATCCTTCATGGGAACTTTTGTAGGATAGTCAGATACAAATAAAAGAGGATGAATAGGAACACGCGATTTTCATGACCAAAAGAGTGTTTCATTGCTACAAAGTAATGGACATAGAATTTAAAAATGTTTGAGAAACATATCAAAGACTAATGAACAAGATCTTTACAACTCAATTGGACCGATATATACAAGCCTAAATTAAGGACATACTCACAAGAAGCCTTCATGAAGAAGATCATCTAGCATAACTAGCTGTGATATTTGGAAACCTCGTGCGAGTAAACCTTAAGATAAACCTAGAAAAATGCACTTTCATTTTCCAATCTATAAATTTCATATAATGCACGTTTAGCGATACAATAATCGAAGTAGGTCCAACACAACTTGTCAATTTAGTTGTAATGAAGCCATTGAGGAACGTAAAGGAACTTATTTTTTTTTACAAAAATTCTAGCAATACTTAACATATTCCTGACAAGTGCAAACCATTCTTCGAAACATTGCGATGAGCATGAAAGTTTTAATAGAATCCAACATATGAGAAAATATTCAATATTATAAAGAATTGTTTTGCTTCTCCCGAAGTGTTAACTGAACCTCGGCCAGGAGAAAACCTATACACGTTGGACTATGCAGTCAGTGGATTATTGATCAGGGAGGGAGGAATAAAATCTAATGTCATATATTATGTTAGGTGATTCACTACTACCAACTGAAACTAGGTATGTCCAATTAAATAAATTTGTTTTTTTATCATTAGTAGTTGCAACTAAGAAAATGAGGCCAAGCATTCAAACAAAAACTGTACTCGTTAGAATTTATCTCCTTTTAAAAAATATATTCAAAAATCCAAATATATGAGGGATATTGAAAAAATATTTAGTATAGTTAGGATATTATGATATCCAATTGGAGTTCAGAATGACAATAAAAGCAAATGCACTGCAAAAAGTTTAACAGACTTACAGTTTCAAAGACCTCTAAAATCAGACATCTACAAGGATCCCACAATGACCACTACATTTTATTCAAAACTTGGAATAATTGAGTCTATTAGAGTAGAAGACAAAGGTGTAGGAACCGAGATATTGGGAATAGCTTCCTCTAAGATAGGTTTTAAAACATAAACAAATCAGGAAGCAAAAGTAACCACATATATTGAGAAAGTACTATGATTCTCGGTCTCCGAAACCAAAGGTACATTACTTCCACCCTCAACAGTTGGTTCAATAACATTCATAAAAATACGGGAAATATTACCCTTGATTGTTATTTTTTTCCTCTTACGGGTAACCTTATCATCTTCACATTTCATCTCTTTAATCAGAAAAAAAAGTCATCTTTCATACTAGGACTGGGGGTGTTGCCCTGATAGCCATCTACACGTCTGAAATATTAATTTTAACCTTTAAAAAATGTAGTCACATTTTATGACACTCATTCATTGGTCCTATTGTGAAGATCCATTATGGAACATTTCTCAACCAACATATAGCAGCCATTTCCCAACATTCATCTTTTTTAGAGGTTTCTTCACAACTTCTTTCTTTGAAGGAGAATAATGATTTATAGCATCATCATTGGTTGGAGGATAGAGAGAGAACCCTCAAAGTACAGTAAGTCAATAGTCTTACGACCATATATCTTATGAGCAATAAGGAACTCACTCGCCAAGAACCAGTTATGAACACTCTTCAACGAAATGAGAATAGACATAAGTAGGTTGTGGGAGTGTGGACAAGTTGGGTTGGGCAGATATTTGTTTCTTGAAATACATCCACAAAGTCTTATGCAAGGCGGAACTGAATCTCGTGATCAAGTTTGTAGTTGAAGAAACCTACTTATCGTTAATGGACATCAAACAAATTTTCCCCGCTTATAAGAAATCTATCTATAACATCTCTACGAGTTCCTCATTTAACTAGATTTCTCTTATTTTCATCTGATGTAAGGTATCGATACAAATAATCACAACAATCTCTATTTAAAGACCATACAACAATGTGTGGCTCCTGACCGAAGAATCCTGGCGAGCTTACAAATCACATGGGGGACCATGTTCTGCAACATAAAGACTTTTCCCTTCAAGATCATAAGGTTTAAAGTGATGGAAAGCATGAACTGCAATTGGTAACGATTTTCCTTTATAACATAAACTCCATTTTTCCTATGAGGTCAAGAACGACATGCAACAGAAGTTTTAAAAACATATTTTGCACAAAAAAATTAGCCCAATTGTAATCACCCATCCTATCATGTTTTGGAAACCTCTTTTGCCCGAGAAAAACCAACCCCATCTTAATCACTCATCCTATCATTCTGGATATTATAAACTCTAATATGAAACATTAGAAAATATGAATATACCAGCCCTATCGTATTTTACATCCTTCTCATTTTATAAGAAAATATGAAACATTGAAAACAAATTTCTAACTAATTCAAGAAAAAGTGAAGACTGAATGTGGACGGAGAATAAGTAGTAAATTGATAAAAGGGAGAAAATAAATAAAATGATGAAGGAATATTATACTTTTTATATAAAATTGTACAAATTTATTAAAACCGTAAATATATTTTATTGTATGGATATGATTAATATACAAGATGAAAGAACTAGATTTGGAGAAGAATGTTGGGTTAATCTAAACATGTTCTAAAACAAAGTTTTAATTGTTTTTTTTTAATTGTTTCCATCTCTTATAAGACTTAGTAGTGGGGAGTTGGTGATATTGTAGGAGTGTGTTAGTGGAGTAAGAGAGTGGCACTAAAATAGGAGTGGGTTATGCTTCCATCTCTTAGAAATTATTTAAGTTGTTTGTACTTTGTTATTTCAGTTTAATATTAAGTAGTAACATTTGCTTTTTATTCCAAGTTTCTTGTTCATACAGTTTCTTGTTCATACGTTCTATAACTACACGTTGTACGATCATTCAAACAACAACCCTTCATACACAACTGAGACGACATGGAGACAGCCAAGCCCAAGGAAAGCTCGTTTAATCTGAGTTATCCAATACTTACAAGAACAAACTACACGGTATGGGCAATTAGAATGCAGGTATACATGCAAGCGCTTGGTGTCTGGGAAGCTGTAGAATCCAAAGACCCCAAGGCTGTAATTGAAAATAAGGTCGATAAACGTGCGTTAGCTGTCATTTACCAAGGAATCCCTGAGGATATTTTGCTATCCATTGCGGAGAAGAAGACTTCGAGAGAAGCATGGGAAGCTGTTAAGACAATGAGCCTGGGTGCGGAAAAAGTAAAGAAGGCAAGGGCTCAAACTCTGAAAGGTGAATTCGAGGCATTGAATATGGGAGAAACGGAACCACTAGACGATTTTTATATGAAGCTGAATGGTTTGGTCACTAAGATCAGAGCTCTTGGAGAGAAATTGGAAGAAGCATACGTGGTGAAAAAACTACTTAGAGCGGTTCCCTCGAAGTTTTTGCAAATTGCCTCTGCAATTGAGCAATTTGGAAACATTGAGGAGATGTCGATGGTAGAGGTTATTGGCTCATTGAAGGCACATGAAGAAAGAGTACGTGGAAAAACCGAAACAAGCCAAGCGAAACTTCTATTGACAGAAGAAGAGTGGAGAAAGAAGGAGGGAAATGACGGACAATTGTTGTTGACCCGAGAAGAGTGGTTAAAGAGAACCAACAAAGAGGGAGCTCGAGGTGGTGGAGAATCTCGTGGAAAATTTGGAACACGTGGACCACGAGACAAGAGCCAGGTGAGATGTTTCAACTGCTTGGCGTACGGGCATTATGCTGCAGAATGTCGTAAACCTCAAAGGGACAGAGATACACAAAAGGAGGTAAACCTCTCCAAAATTCAAGAGGATGAGCCAGCATTGTTGATTGCTGAGAAAGTTGGAGAGATGACAAGACAGACTATGCTGCTAAAAAAGGAAATTATAGTTCCACAGCTGCGATTAGAGACTGAGGGTCAAAGAGAGTCACAAGTGTGGTACCTGGACAATGGCGCCAGCAACCATATGACTGGTGTACGAGGAAAATTCAGCCAATTAGATGAACAAGTCACGGGAGAAGTGAAGTTCTGGGACGGCTCCACAGTAAGTGTCAAAGGTAAAGGGGTCATATCGTTTAGGTGTAAAAATGATGAAGAGAAGATGCTTAGAGATGTGTACTACATTCCCACTTTATGCAACAATATTATCAGTCTCGGCCAACTATCAGAGGAGCATCATCGAGTAATATTGAGTGGTAATTATTTGTGGGTGTATGATAATCAAGAAAGGCTGCTTATGAAGGTGAAAAAATTGGGGAATAGACTCTACAAAATCAGTCTCGAGGAGAGCACATCTAAATGTCTTCTGAGCAAGGTCGAAGAGGAATCATGGCTTTGGCATTCACGTCTTGGTCATGTTAATTTTGGAGCAATGGAACAGATGACAAAGGAACATATGGTATATGGCTTGCCTCAAATAAAACAGCCAACAAAGAAGTGTGAGGGGTGCTTGATGTCAAAACAAACAAGGCAACCATTCCCATCTCAAGCGAACTTTCATGCTAAGACAATGTTGGAACTCATACATGGAGATATTTGTGGGCCAATCTCGCCTCCAACATCAGCCGGTAATCGTTATTTCCTTCTATTAGTTGATGATTATAGTATAAAAATGTGGGTTTATATGCTAAAATTGAAAAGTGAGGCATTTAGTGTATTTGCAAAGTTCAAACAGCTTGTTGAGAATAAAGTGGGTCAGAAAATCAAAATATTCAGGACCGATAGAGGTGGAGAATTTTGCTCAAATGAATTCAGTGAGTTCTGTGAAGAGGCTGGTATACAGAGGCATTATACCGCACCTTACACCCCACAACAAAATGGGGTGGTGGAACGTAGAAATCGAACGGTGGCTGCCATGACTCGAAGTTTTTTGAAGGGTGCAAGATTGCCATCATTTATGTGGGGAGAAGCGGTGAGACACTCAGTTTATGTGCTTAACCGGCTGCCAACACGAACATTACGGGGAAAAACTCCATATGAGGCATGGACGGGGTGTAAGCCGGATTTGCAACATATAAGGATTTTTGGGTGTATGGCATACATGAAGGTTCCATCGGTGCACACAAGTAAGCTAGATGATCGTAGCAAACCAGTTATCTATCTAGGAAGGGAACCAGAGACCAAAGCCAATCGTCTATATGATCCCAATGAGGGAGTCATTTGTGTAAGTCGTGATGTAGTATTCCTAGAAAATAAGGTTTGGCAGTGGGAGCAACTGACCGATAGTGAGGCTATGTTTTCTGGAATCGAGTTGCATAATGAAGTTGAGCACATAGTCGAAGGAATGGGTGATACAAGAAATGCAGAAACGAAAAGTGAAACAAATGAATCAAGTGAGCCATCGACTCCGGTGCTCAGTCATAGAGGTGAAACGGCTGATCCATACAACTCTTCTTCAGCAGGAGAACAGAGGTCAGGGTCGGTCACAATGAGTAGTGAACCTAGAAAGTTTAGGCTACTGAGTGACATATATGATGAGACATCTGAGATAGATTTGGACGATGATCTGTTATTTCTAAGCGTTGAAGAACCAAACACATTTGAAACAGCGGTTCAAGAAAAAGAATGGAGGCAGGCGATGGAGACAGAACTCCAATCAATAGAGAAAAACAATACGTGGAAGTTGACAGATTTACCAAAAGGTCACAAGGCGATTGGGTTGAAATGGGTGTTTAAAATCAAGAAGGATTCGAATGGAACTATTGTGAAGTATAAGGCGAGACTTGTGGCTAAGGGTTACGCTCAAAAGCATGGAATAGACTTTGATGAAGTATTTGCCCCGGTTACTAGGTTGGAGACAGTTCGTCTGCTAATTGCTCTTGCAGCAACGAACAACTGGGAAATACATCATTTAGACGTAAAATCAGCTTTCCTTAATGGTGAGATCGATGAAGAAGTGTATGTACTGCAGCCAGTTGGTTATGAAGTAAAGGGACAGGAGGGAAAGGTTTACCGATTGCTGAAAGCATTATACGGACTTAGGCAAGCTCCACGCGCTTGGTATGCACGGTTGAGGAGTTTTTTAGAACAATTGGGTTTTCAGAAATGCCCATATGAACATGCTGTTTATACTAGGCGTGAAGGGAATGAGTCATTGATAATTGGTGTGTACGTGGATGATATATTGGTCACAGGTTCAAGCACTGGAAATATTCTAAAATTTAAGGAAGCGATGAGTAAAGAGTTTGATATGAGCAACTTAGGAAAGTTAACGTATTACTTGGGCATAGAGGTTGATCAGAAAATGGAGTATGTCGAGTTAAAACAGTCTTCATATGGAAGGAAATTACTAAATGTTGCAGGTATGACTGATTGCAATCCGAGTAAATGTCCTATGGAACCAAAGATTCAATTACATAAGGACGAGATGGGTAAGGCTGTTGAATCCTCCAAGTACAGAAGTATAGTGGGTGGATTATGCTATCTGGTTCACACAAGACCAGATATAGCATATGCAGTTAGTATGGTAAGCCGTTTCATGGAACGTCCTACTCTGCTTCACTTGGGTGCTATGAAGCGTGTTCTTCGCTATATAAAGGGAACACTGGACTACGGTCTCATTTACTCGAAGGGAACAGGTAATCATATGCTCTCTGGTTTTTCAGACAGTGATTTTGCAGGAAATAGTGATGATCGAACAAGTACTGGAGGAATGGCATTCTATCTAAATGAAAATTTGATAACTTGGGTGTCCCAGAAGCAACGCTGTGTAGCTCTATCATCCTGCGAAGCCGAGTTTATGGCTGCAACAGCAGCGGCGTGTCAAGGTTTATGGCTTCAGAAGTTACTAAGTCAGATTACAAACATGGAAACGAAGCCAGTTACGTTATACGTTGATAACAGATCAGCAATAGATCTTGCGAGGAACCCAGTTTTTCATGGTCGGAGTAAACACATTGATGTGCGCTTCCATTTTATTCGTGATTGTGTGGAGCGTGGAGATATTATCATAAAACATGTTAGCTCAGAGAATCAGCGTGCAGATGTTCTCACTAAGGCAATGCCATTTGTGAAGTTTGAGCAGATGCGAGAATTGCTGGGCGTTAGGAAACTTGCAAAGGGTGTTTAGATTAAGGGGGAGTGTGTTGGGTTAATCTAAACATGTTCTAAAACAAAGTTTTAATTGTTTTTTTTAATTGTTTCCATCTCTTATAAGACTTAGTAGTGGGGAGTTGGTGATATTGTAGGAGTGTCTTAGTCGAGTAAGAGAGTGGCACTAAAATAGGAGTGGGTTATGCTTCCATCTCTTAGAAATTATTTAAGTTGTTTGTACTTTGTTATTTCAGTTTAATATTAAATAGTAACATTTTCTTTTTATTCCAAGTTTCTTGTTCATACAGTTTCTTGTTCATACGTTCTATAACTACAAAGAATGCAATGTTAAGATTGCAAAAGCTTAAGAGAGTGGGCATGCTTAAAAGGAGTAGTTTTCCAACATGTATAAACCCTCTTACCGCCACTTTCACTTACAAAACAATATATACAAACATGCCTTTCAACTTCAAAATCTGACAAATTGCAAACAAAAGTGAGTCCAAATGTCATACCTATACAAGATACCTTGCCCATAAAACTCGTCTAAAATAAAACTTCGAACAAAGTAGTAATATAAACTTTGGCTGACTGAAGAATAACATAAATACATTGATCTATCTTTTTATCCCTTAATCTTAGTCTTTAAGAAAGATTAAGAGGGCTACTTAAGGAATTCCAATGAAAAAATGAATGCCAAAGGAACAAATCAAAGTATACTACCTCCCTCATCATTCACCAATGGTTAGAGGGCTATTAGAATAAATTCATAGGAAGGTCACCC
This sequence comes from Limnanthes douglasii subsp. nivea, assembly GCA_036936605.1. Lineage (NCBI taxonomy): Eukaryota > Viridiplantae > Streptophyta > Magnoliopsida > Brassicales > Limnanthaceae > Limnanthes > Limnanthes douglasii. The sequence continues at coordinate 270,047,592 of JAUPFV010000004.1, forward strand.
AAAAGAGACCTTCAACCACTAGAAGGATTTGAAGTAATAGCAACGTTTCGAAGAACGGGGTATTCCCTCAAAGTATACTACCTCCCTCATCATTCACCAATGGTTAGAGGGCTATTAGGATGTTTTTGAAGTCAATGCCTAAGATAACATTGTTGATTCTGTTAATAGCACTGGTGAAGTTATCATGGGTGCTATTAAACTTACAGTAGTTTCTATTAAACCAGATTGTCCAACAGAGGATTTGTGGGACAAGGTGGGTAATATGAAACTTGTTGGAAGAGGACCAGAACCAGCAATGATACATATGACTTAAAGTCATAAAGCGTCTCATAGGAATTTTAAAAAGAATGCCAAAGTAGTTCCATAAAGGCCAGGAAATGTTGCAATTGATGAAGAGATGATTTTTCTCTTCACAATTGCAGCAAAATTGGCATTTAGAGACAGTAACAAAATGTATTTTAGAGAGAATGTTATCAATTGGGGCAAAGTTTTTTATTAACTTCCAACTTAAAAATGAGAATTGTGTTGGTATGAAATGGTGCCAATTTTTTTTAAAGAAAGTTTAGTGTGTTTTTCTTTGATGTTTTCCCACGTTGATTTAGTGTTAAACTCTTTATCTTTAGAGAGTTTCCACTCAATCTTGTCTTCCTGGTCATGGATGATATTAACACAGTTAATGTGCTTGATTCTTTCATGAGGCAGGAAGGTAAGAAGAGTGGGAATGTCCCAATTGTCCTCTTTCCAAAAGGAATTGACCTTAACATGAAGATACCAACTATTAAGGTCATGATTACTGGTAATAGGGGGCAAACCATGCCAGGCATCTCTCCAAAAGTCCATGTCCCCTCTACCAAGTTTCCAAGAAACATTTTGATCAGCCTGAACTTTAATAAAGTGGAGTCTTTTCCAAATAATAGAATCAGACGTCTTGCAAGTAGCATTAGAAGGGTAGGTGTTTAGGCAATAGGTGTTGGGAATAAGGTAGGCCAAAATAGAAGCTCTTTTCCTGAACAAGAACCATAATTTGTGAGAGAATGTGCGTTGAATATCAGATAGTTGTTTGATATTCAACCCACCTTCTTCAAATGGATTACAAAGATGACTCCAAACAGACCAGTGTATAGTTTAATCATTATACTTAGACCTCTAGAGAAATTTATTAAGACATAGTTCAATTCTTTCAGTGATAGAATTGGGGATCAGGCTGTTCTGCATCCAGAAATAGATGATAGGATATAGAACGTTCTTGATGAGAGACAGCCTACCCCTAAAAGATAAATTATTCATGTCCCACTCCTGAATTTTATTGTGAATTTTAGCAAATAAAGATACGTAATTCTTCCCTTTATTGTTTGCAGCTATGGTGATGCCCAAGTATGTTAAAGGAGCTTGATCAATATTGAATACAGTAGCTGATTTGAGTCTGGTTGAAGAAACATGAGCACACTTGAAAGAGATAATGATTTTTGTCTTCTCTGTATTAATCATTTGACCTGACTCACCAGGTTACTCAGATTATCAATGGATAAAGGAGAGCCATTAGTGAAGATGATAATATCATCTGCAAACGCAAGACTAGGTAAGATGAAACCTGATTTTAAGTACAATTTATACTGTTATTAGTATTATAAATACTAGAGAGGCCTCTTAAAAGAGCTTCCTCAACAAGGATGAATAGACAATGAGACAAAGGATCTCCTTGTCTTAGTCCATTCTTCTAAGGGTAATAACCTATGTTAATGCCATTAATTAAGATATAAATCATGACTTTAGATATGAAGTTATAAATAAGGGTCACAAGCTCATCAGAAAAACCAAAACATTTCATAACATTAATGACGAAGGCATGAGACATTCTGTCAAATGTCTTTGACATTTCTAATTGCATTATGATGTTACCTTTAGAAGGCATCTTATTGATATTGTGAAGAATTTCTTTAATGATTAGAATGTTGTCATGAATAAGTCTATCTTTTACAAATGCTCCTTGACAATTATAGATGATATTACGAAGAAAGTAGGAGATTCTTTTGTTAATAAGGCTTGAGATCAGTCTGTTGAATATGGTACAAAGACTGACGGTCCTGAAGTTATTCCAGGATATGGGATTGGGGCCTTTAGGGATGAGGCAAATCCCAGTGGCAAAAGCACCACTGGGAATACAGTGACCCTTAAGATAAGAGTTAATGGCATTACACAGGTCAGTACTAATTATTTCCCAACATGATTTAAGGAAAAAACAATTAAAACAATCAGTTCCTGGAGCACTATCATTCTTCATAGCTTTGCCAATGGACCACATTTCATCTTTGGTAGTAGGCTTGAGAATAACTTCATTGTCCTTGTCCATAATAAGCTTAGGGATATTGTTAAGAATAGAGTCCTGAGTATTATTGCTATTGCAAACATAGGACTCATTAGACAAAATCCTTTTAAAATAAGACTCAGCTGATCTAGTTATGTCATCCTAATTAGTGAGCCAAATTCCATCTTCCTTTATACCAATAATAGTGTTGTTTTTTCTCTTCTTAGATACATAATTGTGATAAAGTTTAGTGTTACTGTCACTGTCATTGAGACATGTGCTGTAGCACTTCTGTCTCCAGTAACTCTCTTCATTTTTAAGAGCTTGGATGAGAATGCTATTAGCTTTAGATAGATTAGCCTTTGTCTCATTGTTGTTATCCTGCTGATGAATGATCTCACTGTTGTTAACCTCTTCAATAGCCTCCTTAACTTTACTAAAAATATTGCCAAAGTTAATAGAATTCCACTCTTTGAGAAACTTCTTTAATCTCTTAAGCTTAAACCAGAAAATCATATTGGTATCACCCTTGCAATGCTTGATCCAATTCTGGTTGACACAACTGAGAAATTCAGAATTATTAGTCCAAGCATTTATAAACTTAAAGTTGCATTTGTTATATAAAGAAACTCTGTTCTGATTGTTAAAGAGAGTGATAAGGAGAGGAGCTGGGTCAGAACATGTTCTGACCATGTGAAAAACCTGGACATGATGCCTTGATGAGACCATTTTATGATTAACTAACACCCTGTGTAACCTTTTCCAAATCTTGTTGTTGCTCCAGGTATATCTGGAACCAATGTAACCAGGGTCTTCCAGGTTGCATTGTCTGATGAAATCATATAAGTCATCAACACTGGGATCATCAAAGGTGGAGCAGCATAGCTGGTCTTCAGGGCAGGTGATTGTGTTGAAATCTCCAGCAATAATCCAAGGATTATCATCACAAGATAGTTGACTGATTTGGCTCCAGAGGATTTTATGCTGAACTATTTGATTCTTGGCATAAATAGAGGTAAGATAGCATGAAAAAGTAGAGTAATTTAACTCCAAATGGAGAAATTGATCATGATTAGTAATCACAGATATATTAACATCATCAGACCAGAAGATCTAGACCTTGTTAGAGCAATTAGTAGTGTAATTAAGAAACCCAATCCTTCCAGCTATCTGGTCAATTTTGTCATACCTGGCCATAGGCTCCTGAATTACAATCACCTTGACTTTGTCATTTTTAATGATGAATTTGAGTCTAGACAAGGTAGGATTGTTATGAACCCCACGAGCATTCCAACTAACAGTCTTTATCATTATCAAATAGAGATTTGTTGTGTGATTTCTCTCTTTTAAGCAGCGAGTTAATGGACAGCCTTTTGATACTTCTATTCTTGTTTGCAGATTTTATTTTCCTGTTGATAACCGTGTTGAAGTCTTGATCAGTGGAGCTGGCCTTTGGTGAAGGATTGTAACTACCTATATTGTCACCTTGAGGAGAAGGGGGTTCTGCATTCTGGCTATAAGAGTTAGTGTCCTGGTCCAGGTTTTGGAGAGCGTTGATGAGCTCAAGGTCTTTGGTGGAGGCAGTATCCACTCTATTAGGGCTGCTAGGATTAGTAGATTGACATGCGACATTAGGCTTGTCTTTAGCTGTTATAATAGACTTCAATTTTATTCTGTAAACTTTGCTGAATGATTGAATCTGAGTAGAATTTGACAATTGTGTATTTGCAGAGCTTTCTTGTAAAGAATTGGATTGAATCACATCGTTTGCTATGTTATCATTTTGAGGAATGATTTCTTTAGATTTTTCTTCAGTTTTTCTGGCGTTCTTTCTACAATCATCCTCTTTGTGTCCCAAGTGAAAACAACTATAACAATAATTAGGGAAATTTATGTAGCTAACTCCTATCCAGCACCCTTCGTTTTCTCCGAATCCAATCTACATCTTTCTTTTAAGTATTCTGGAAACATCAATCTCCACTTGTGCATAAGAAGCATTAGCTTTAGCCCGGTTATAGTTAGGAACAAAAGTTTGATGAACTGTACCTAAAGTAGCGGCAAGATCGCTAATGATGGAGCTGTTATAAAGGTATTCCAGCAAGTTTTCAAATCTGACCCAAAGCAGAACAATATGCCATTCTTTATTCTTGTTGTTGTCGGGGGACCATTTCAAAATCCTCATAATTTTCCCGTCGACATTCCAGATGTTTTTCGACCATAACTTACAAACATCCTCCTTTAAGTGGAATTCAATCAAGATTTGTCTCGAGTCTAAAGTGATGAATGTGTATGACCCTTTAAATTCAAAAGAGTCAAGAAAAGATTGAAATGCCGCATGTTTTGGGATACCTTGGATAAATTTACCAATCAGTGTTGATCTAGATTGAGTAATAAGGGCATATTTAGTTGCTTTTGAGTAGTGTATAACGTTATGATATTCTGAAAACTTGATGAACTCTGGTTTTGGTTCAGAACGTTCGAAAACAGAGTTCAAGATTTCTGAGAAAGATTTCTTGAAGCTGTGCTGATCTTTGTTAATGCCTGGAAGAAGAGAAGGTAACTCTTCATTGTTGAGGATATCATAAGTCATAGAACTAAAAATGATGAGGATCAAGTCACTGAATGAGAAAAGATGAAGAGCAGCTTCAAGGAGAACAGAGTAATAACAACACAATGGAGATCAGAGAATGGAAATAACGATAGAAGAGGAAGACTCTGAAGAACAGAGATGAGCTTCTCAGAATGCTACAGAGATAACCGACGGGCTGAAACGGAGATCGAAGAAGGATTAGAGATCGGAAATCTCTGGTTCTTGAAAATACTTTGTTTCTTGGAGCCATCCAGTTAAGCTCAAACAATTTCACCCTACTGGATTCTCAGGATTTTAATTTAGTTTCATAGGATATTAATTTGATTGGAGAACATTTCAGCAACCAGCATTTTATGGTAAACAAATATAAAAAAAATTAGTTTTTTTTCAAAAAATGTACCTGGTACGTTTTAAATTTTAAAATTTTAAATTTTAAAATATAACGAAATTTTCGAGTCTATTAAAAAAAATCAAACTTTTACTGAAAAAAAAAGTTTCTTTTTAAATACGTTTTTTGACTTTGTCTACTATTTAATAATTAATTAAATGTAATATTTGTTTAGTTAATAATTCATATCAGTGTAATATGATCTATATCATACAGATATTAAAAGATATTGTAAGGCCACTGATTTTGTTTACTCATTGATTGAAATGATGGACAAAATCATGGTTTTTAGAATGGATCTGTCTCGATGCCAGAGGTCATAATTAGAGGTGTCAAATGGTTCTGGAACTGCGGTTAAAAGTTGGAGAACTGTTTGTAAACCGGCGGGTAAACTGTTTAACTGGCCCATTAGAACTGTAAATCGCAAGGACCGCAAACCGTTGGAACTGCAAACCGCGATTTATTTGTAAATATTATAAGTGTTTTAATTATTTTATAACCAAAATTATATCTTACGTTATATTTAAAAAATATTGAGAAGTTGTGTATGATTATAAAATTCTTATTACATTTTGGTTAGTATTAAATTTTTTTGGTTATTAATATTTTAAGTGTTGTAATTATTATATAATTCAAAATTTTAAATATTACTTATGTTATTATTACATTTTGAATATTATTATTATGTTTTGGGATCCAATATTAGTAGTGTTGATATTATGACCAAAACTATATCTTATCATGTTAAAATATTACAAATTTTATGGTTATAATTTAAATATTACATTTTGATTACTATTTTGATTTGGTTTTAAATATTGCAAGTGTTTGTTATTATTTTCTAAACCAAACCGCCATTTTATCATGGTAAAAGATTCCAAGTTATATTGTTATAATTTTAATATTACATTTTGAATATTATTATTGTGAATTGGTTTTAAATATTACAAGTGTTATTTATTATTTTGTAAACCAAAATCATATTTTATCATACTAAAAGATTACAAGTTATATTAAAATATTTAATATAACAAGTTATGTTGTTATTTTTTTTTTTTAATAAAAATGTTATCTTATAATTATTGGATATTACAACTCATTATAATAAAAGATAATGTTTTTTTGTTTATTTAGCCGTTCAGAGTTTATACTCTTGTGAGAAGGAGTTGTACAAATGATTTCAAATTAAAATACAAAATCTAAAATACTTTTTTTAGTCTCTTGTCGCTAGCCACTTTTTTAAGACGCAAACCTTTCTCAACAGGAACTGCAATTTGTAAAGGATCTGCCAAAACTTGTCCTCGAGTCTCACGATTAACCTTACTTAACGCAGAAGCAATCAAATCGACCATCTTCGCGTTCGTACAAAGACTTTGTTTAGGAACAACGGTCTTACTCTTAGTTATAGTCGGGTGTTTGACACTTCGTGTCACCTTGTCGACCATTTTGGAACTAAAAGTTTGTTTGGCGGTCTTACTCATATTCGTAGGTGCAGTGGTAGATTTGACGCGTCGTGTGATCGGATCCCTCTTGGGTGGAGGAGACATCATAAAGGAAGAAAATTCCAAAAAATCAGTTCTCGGAGTTGCTTGTCCTAACCTGTTGTTGAAGCCATATAACGCCATTGGGAATTTGGGATAATCACAAATAATAACTAATAAAAACTAATAACAATTTTTCGGAAAAAAAATCTAACTATTTCGAAAGTAGAACTAGAATATGTAAAATAAGAAAGTAGAGTTTTATAGAAATTATAGAACAAGTAAAGAGATTTAGAGAGATGTAGAGTAGATTTAGAGAGTGTGTGAGTTTGAAGTTGGGGTCTCCTCTATTTATAGGGGAGACCCATAAAACAAATTCAAAAATTTCAAAAAAAAAAGTTCGGACCATCCGGAGGCCCGGACTGCGAATTTGGATCATCCGGACGTTTGTCCGGATGGTCCGGACTCGGCAACGGCTAGTTGCCAAAGTTCGAAATACTAGCTGTAGCCAAATCCGGACCATCCGGACGCACGTTCGGATCCCCCGGATGGATGACGTCATCCAACGACTATTTTTTTTAAAAAATAATTTTTTATAATTTTTTTTATAAATATGCAATTTGAACTATTTAAAAAAATAAAACTCTATATATATAGGAATTCGAACTACTATTTTAAGAAAAAAAACTATATAAATAGAGAATTCAAACTATTATTTTTTTTAAAAAAACTCTAAGTAGGGAATTCGAACTATTATTTTAAAAAAAATTAAAACTCTATAAATAGGGAATTGGAACTATTATTTAAAAAAAATTAAAACTCTATAAATAGGGAATTCGAACTATTATTTAAAAAAAAATAACTCTCTATAAATAGTGAATTCGAACTATTATTTTTATTAAAAGTTATTTAAATCTCTTCCAATTTCAATTTTTATTTTGTTATTCAAAGGGAATTTATGTCTATGCATATACTTATACAATTTTAAAAACTTTAAATTTATACTTCAAATATTGAATAGTTGGAAAAAAATAGCCGTAAACTATTTAAATCATCTAAACATATACACTTCAAGCTTGAAAGATTTAAAGAACTACCTAATAATTTAAAATCAGAATACAATTATATGTCTAATAGGTATATATTATTTAATATGTACCTAATATTAAATAAAATATCTTAAATGTCTAAATATAATCAAACAATATACAAGTTATATTACAATTATATTGTTTACGATATCTTGTTTAACACCATCAAATTATTAATTTTATAGTATTAAAAATATTTTTCAATAATATTGAAAGTTGTAATCAAAATACAATTAGATATATATATTTTATGTAATATCTACCTAATATTAAATAAAATATCTTAAATATATAAATATAATCAAACATATCAAAATCATATTACAATGATTATTAATTTCGATTAAAATAATATAGTATTAAAATTAAAATACATTAAATAGCATAATTAACTCATTTATATTATACATATCTCAATTATTATTGAAATTAGATTCAATTAACAGTTACAAATTAATTTTAAATAATATTATAAAATATTTTGATAAACGGTGTCTAAATGGTTGTTTTGATGGGTAAACGGGTGAATAAACTCAGTAACTGTCCGGCCCATTAGAACTGCAAACTGCCATAACCGCAAACCTCTTATAAACTGTTTTACCGATTCGCGGTTTAAACCGTTTAACACTTGTAATGTAATGAAGTTTGAGATTGCAACGTATTGATTAAAATATTACACCGATAAAAACGTATTGATTGCAACCGTTTAACACTTGTAATGTAATGAAGTTTTATAGAGCTTCTGGTCCGGTTGGGAATCCCGGAGTGCGTCATTTTATGATTCCCTGCTCTTGGTGAAATGCCAGTGCATGTTCGGTCGCGGGAGATCGTCATTTTCACAGAGCTCTTCAACTGGGGCCTCAGGTTTCCTCTGGATCCTGAGATTGCTCTGTATTTCAAGAACCTTAGCATCTGCCCCTCACAGTTAACGCCCAACGCGTGGTATACGCTGATGTCATGCATAATGGCCTCACACCTATCGGGTCGGGTTATACCGATGACTGAGTACAGAGTCATGTCAGGGCTCTCGAAATCTCCCAAGTCACCCTTCTTCTATTCTTCCTTGGCCAACACTTGGAAGATTTTAAACGACTTCCTCGAAGGCGACAAAGGTTGGAAGCATCGGTTCGTCTTCTTTAGTGGCTACTGGGAAAATGGCCGCCCATACACCAAGGAGAACTCGAGGAAATTGCTGCGGACCTGGGTTCCTGATGGTAACTATATATATATATATATATATATATATATATATATATATTAACAGAATAGACCGACCCTTTGTGCAGTGTCAAAGGATTTTATCCAGGAGCTGAAGAAGGACTACTTCAAACCTGGCAAAGTGACCTTCCAAATTTTGAAGGATTTTTCCAGGAAGAACTGGGGTCGGGCGTTCCATCGCGCCTTCAAGAACAAGAACCTGATCATGAGCAACCTCTGGCGTTGCTCTTCTGAACCGCTCACCTTGGAGCAGCTGCGCCAACCACCCAGCTTGGTCGATTTGGTCACGAAGACAGATGCGCCCGACGCACACCTGTTCCTTCCGAAGTGCAATAAGGCTCCTAGCAAACGTTCCAAATTGGATGAAGAGGCCGAGCAGGCGAATGTCGAGGCTGCATGGGTCGACGCGGTTGGACAAAGAGATGAAGTTGCTGCTGAGGATGGCGAGGCCCATCGGTCTGAGGACTTGACCAAGAAACACAAGAAAAAAACTAAGGCTGATGGTGCTCTACCCAAGAGGTCGAAACGCTCAAAGAAGGAGGGTGGTTCTGCCGACGCCCCCGCTCTTGTCAATAACTCAACCATCCCGGCGTTATTCGAGTAGTATGAGGAGGTTAAGGGTGGAGAAGTGGCCGCTCCCGCAGCAGTACCGTCGGAGAGAGCTCTGGTAGTGGTGATCCCCGAAGATGATGATGTTGGCTCCTCAAAGGTATCAAAAGATCCCGGGGCGTTATCAAGTGGCACTAAACTGCCTGTGCTGTCAGTTCCCGGGAGTCCTCATTCTTTCCCTTTGCGGGTAACTAATGGGCTGACCTTATCGTTGTACAATATGATCGTGCCTCTGGCGATGAAAGAACGACGAGCCGGGGAGCTAAACTAGAAGCTGATGGATGCTGGGGGGAGAATGCCGCACTTGAAGAAAAAGAAGTGAAAAAAGGAGAGGCAGCGAAACGACTTTTGGAGGATAAGCTGAAGAAGGTTAAAAAAACCTTGGGGCGGGTAAGAAAGGACCGTGACGACCGAGCCGAGCAATTGGTGGTGTCGAAAATTCGGAGCTGTTTCTTTCATTACTTCGCGACAAAGAAAGCGAAAGAGATCGCCGATCTGAAAACTGCCAACACTCTATTCGCTGACAAGTGTCAGAAATGGACAGAAACGGAGACCGCCGAGGCTAAAGCTGCATATGTGCTGTCCTTCCACAACCGTTTCCCCGAACTTCCCCTTGGGTCCTTGTGGTTAGATGTTCCTGAGGCAGATCGTCCATCTGGTGTGGTCTGCGAGGATGAAGAGTCGGACGACACAGAGACCGAGCCTGAGGATGAAGACACTTGAACTCCCCCTTTTTGTTATCGAAATTTTGAAACCGTCGGGTCGGTACGTTTGACTTGTTTTGTAACAGATTATTTTATAAGTTTTCCAAAATCTTGAAGTTCTCTAATATATTTTTGTGATTTGATGCCTGGTCGGGTATGATTGTGTTCAGTGTTTGAGTAGAAATTTGTCATAGTGTCGGGAATAAAATGTGGATTAGTGAAATCCGGAAAACCTATTAAGGTTCTGTTGATCAATTCTTAATTGAGAATTTTCCCATAGGGTCGGGGATAAAATGTGGATCAATGAAACATTGAAAAACCTATTAAGGTTCTGTTGAGAAATTTTCAATTGAAAATTTTCCCATAGGGTCGGGAATAAAATGTAGATCAGTGAAACATTGAAAAACCTATTTAAGGTTCTGTTGATCAATTTATAATTGAAAATTTTCCTATAGGTTCAGGAATAACATGTAGATCAGTGAAACACTAAAAAACTATTTAAGGTTATGTTGATCAATTTACAATTGAAAATTTTCCCATAGGTTCGGGAATAAAATGTAGATCAGTGAAATACTGAAAAACCTATTTAAGGTTCTGTTGATCGGTTAAGATCGCCAAAAGTTGTCTATCAGCTCGTCAGCTAATGGACTCCCTTTTAATACTTCCGAATTTTAAAGATAAAATTTCGGATTAAAAAAGGTCAATTGCTATGGATGCCTCATTAAAACCTTCTCGCGCCACCGAGGTAGGAAAGAGTACATCCCCGACCAAAGGTTCTTACATAAACAACGATTACAAAGAAGTTACAAAGGTCAACAAAATTACTCCGAATATAGCTTTAGGTGTTGAATGTTCCACGGGAGCCTCAATAAACGTCTGTGCTTGTCCTACAACCGATACGTCCCGCTCTTAGTTCGTTCCACTTCTTTGTACGGTCCTTCCCAGTTCGGGGCGAGTTTGCCGAGGATTTTGTCTTTGGTATGTAAAACAACTCTTCTCAAAACCCTATCCCCGACTTTGAACTCTTCCCAACTTCTCAATTATCTGTGACTCGTTTAACCCCAAGCATCTTAGTAAAGGCCGGCTAAGAGACTTTTTGTATAGTATGTCCCCCAACAAAATGTAGCCTATGGCCTTATTTCGTATCTTCCGAGCTGCGATACTATCGTGTGGTAGTAATCCTTCAGCCAGGAAAGCTATGATATCCTTTCTTCAGTCTAATATTGTTACCAAGGATACCTGACAAGCAATTTCTAGTTGATTGTCCAGCTCTGCCCTCTTTATAAACGACGGGTTTTCTTGTTTGGTTACCCAGAGGTAGCTGCCTGGACAGGATGCCGATGCTAGGGAGTCGGCGATCACATTTTCGGCTCTAGGGACGTGCTCATATGTCACTTTGGCAAATGACGCGGCTAACACTCGTAATGCTGCTAAGTATTGAACCAGGTGTTCTTTCCTAGCTTCCGACGCTCCCCGCTTGATTGATCAAAAGCTGGGAGTCACTGACAAGACGTACGTGTTTAGCGCCGCACACCTCTGCTAGTTTCAAACCGGCCAGGGCAGCCTCATATTCCGCTTCATTGTTAGAAATGGTAAAACCGAATCGGATTGCCTGATGCATATTTATGCCCGCAGGGGTGACTACCTGCACGTCCGCTCCGCATCCATTGCTGTTCGACCCACCATCGGTTCGGATAACCCATTCCACTAGCTCGTCCTTCTTGGGTGGCCCTTCTTGGTCTGGTCGGTCAGAATGAAATTGGTTTGAAGGATGAAAGCACCAATGTGATTGGTTTGTATGACATGGGTGGAGTTGGGAAGACTACTTTGGTCGAGCAGGTGATCAAGTTAGTCGATCGCGCAAAATTATTTGAGAATGTTGTGATGGTTGTTGTTTCTCAAACTCCAGATCTCATGGCCATTCAAGATAAGGTTGCAGCTGATTTAGGTCTCAAATTTGAGAATAAGAAGGATAAGAGCACGAAAGCAGGGCTGTAAAAATTGCGTATGAAAGGGAAAACAATTCTGATTATCTTAGATGATATTTGGGATTTCATCAACTTGCCGGCGATTGGAATAGCATTCACTGAAGAGCAGAAAAGCTGCAAACTTCTTATAATAATCGTAATACGTGCGCTCAGATGAGCTGTAACAAATAAATTCCCTTGACGTTATGTGCGAAACTGAGGCATGGGATTATTAAAAAAAAGAGCTGCTCTGAGTGATACATCTCCCATAATTGATACGGAAAAAGAAGTTGCAAAAGAGTGCGGAGGTTTGCCTATAACAATTGTTCCATTAGCCCAGGCTTTAGTAAAGAGCACTCCAAACTAGTGGAAAGCTGCACTACTGCATTTTCGGAACTCTAACCTTCCGGGTATTACGCACCTCGAAGATGAAAATGCTTATAAATGTCTGAAAACGAGTTATGATCAATTGAATGGAGAGATCAAGTTGTGTTTCTTAATGTGTGTACTTTATTTCCAGAAGATCATGGAATTAAGATAAAATTTCTTGTCAGATATGCATGGGTCTAGGCGTCTGTCAAGTCGCTAACACGATTGAGAACACAAGAATTATGGATAACATTTAATGAGGAGAAAGATTTCACCGTCAGATATATCCAGTCAACAGTCAAATATAAGAAAATCTCTTGATATATCCAGTCAACAGTCAAATATAAGAAAATCTCTTGAAGCTTACATGGTAATATCTTTAATAATAAAAGGCCCCGGGGAACTTCCAAGTGAATTAGTACGTCAAAACTGTTAGTTTGGTTCTTGGGTAACACTCTCAAAAGACCTCCTGTTAGTTGAGGTCGAGCCACAATTATATACATTCACTTATTTTTGGATCTTACCAATGTGGGATTGAAGATCCTATATGGGATGAAGTTTATACTTCAACACTCTCCTTGAAACTTTATCCCATAACTTATAGCGAATTCAACGTTTAAGCCTATGTTGTTAGTGAGTGCATGGTGAGGTTGAGCCACAACTATATACACTCACTTATTTTTGGATCTTACCAATGTGGGATTGTGGGTCCTCTATGGGATGGAGTTTATACTTCCACACTCCCCTTTACTCTTTTTATACTTCCACACTCCCCTTTACTCTTTATCCCATCAATCATGGCGAATTCGACGTTTAAGCCTATGTTGCCACAACTATATACACTCACTTATTTTTGGATCTTACCAATGTGGGATTGTGGGTCCTCTATGGGATGGAGTTTATACTTCCACACTCCCCTTTACTCTTTATCCCATCAAGGGGGAATTTGGCGTTTAAGCCTATGTTGGGGATCCAAATTCTCGCTGGAAATTCGGCATTTAAGCCATTTTATAGCGCTCTAATACCAGTGGTTAGTGAGTGTATGGACCTTACGGACTAGCAAGATATTTACCGCTCTGGGCCCCGCGGACCTCACGACTTTGGTCGTTGAGTAACACTCCCAAAAGGTCTCTTGCTAGTTGAGGTTGAGCCGCAATTATATGCACTTACTTATTTTTGGATCTTATCAATGTGGGATTGGGAATCCTCTATGGGATGAAGTTTATACTTCAACAAAAGCTTGAAGTTTTTGCTAGTATGCGGAGATGATGCAATGAAAGTTTATAACCGTTTTTTGGAGTAGCTGAAAACTTTAGAAGTCTTAGCTATAAGCGGTTGTCGTTTGTCATACAACTTTCCATATCTATCGATAAGCCTTCGAGTTTTGTGTTTACAAGAATGCAAAGTCGGCAATTTATCTGTTGGATTTTAATCCTTCTATATTTTTCTGAATATTGATTTTAATCCGTCTGTTTCTTTAGAATGTAGGATTCAATCCCTTTGCTTCTTCGGTATGTGTTTGCTTCTTTAGAATGTAGGATTTAATCCTTCTGCTTTTTCAGAATGTGTTTGCTTCTTAAGAATGTAGGATTTAATCCTTCTGCTTCACAAAGTTTTATGACAGGGTTAATTTCATTTCACTAACATAATATCTTATATATTTCAAATTCGAATAACTAAAATATAAACAGAATAAAACGGCTTTAAAATGCTTCTGTATCAGTTTTCTCAACTAATTTTATATTTCAAAGCATTGTTTGACGTGTCTTCTTTTTGCCAAGTCTTGACTACAAACTTTAATTTGACATTTCTCTCCCTCAATTTTTTAGTCACTTGATCATACATCTCCCAATCTGACTTTTTATTTAATGGATGTATCGAAGTTTATCTTCGCTGCAAGCAATGTAGCTTCATCATCTACTTGTTGAATTAAGTGAACATTTTTTTCCTATTTGTCCTTACAGTTTGCAGTAAAATGACCATATTTATTGCAGTTGTAACATCTAACCTTTTTTATGTCAAAGGTTGAATCATGCTTCTTATTTCTCTCACCTTTGATGCTGGAATTACTTTTTCCTCGACCCGTATCCCTCTTTGGACCTCTTCAATTTCCTGGGCCTCTTCCTGTGTTATTCGAACTGCCTTGATCACTGTTTTGCACATCTGTCTTTGCATATACGATTTTTTCAACACTTTCTTTTATCCTCAAAATTTGTCATCTTATCTTCAAATGCTTTTAAAGATCCTATGATTTCTTCCAGAGACATGGAGGAGATATCACCAAACTCTTCAATAGTGGCGGCCACCGACATGAATTTTGATGACACCAATCTCAACAATTTTTCGATGACATAACTGTTGTCAACGTTTTCTCCAAGAGACCTTATCTTACCGACTATCATGGTCATCATTTTGGTGTACTCATCAACGGATTCATTCTCAGCCATGTCCATGCTGTATAGCTCTCTTATTAACGGCTGAGCTCTGACTTTAACAGCATGATCTGCTCCAACATGAGTCTCTTTCAACGAATCCCACACTCCTTTTGCGTTATCTTTATCCATAATTTGATATAACGTCTCTCCATTCAACCCTTCGTAGAGAACAACGAGTGCAAGTTGGCCTTTTTGTGTGTCAACCTTGACTTCACTGCTTCCCAAACTCCCTGGATGCGCATGAAAATTTTCATCTGCATAACCCATACTGGGTAGTTTGTATCAGATAGTTTCGGGTACTGGAAGGATAAAAAATTCTCCCTGGAGACATATCTACCTCCACAGACTCCTGTCTGCATGCTCCCACTACCTCTCACTACACTGGCGTAAATATCACCACGTCCTGGCGTGTGCGACATTGTGGCTCTGATACCAAATATGGGATTTTAATCCTTCTGTATTTTTTTTAATATTGGATTTTAATCCATCTGTTTCTTTAGAATGTAGGATTCAATCCCTCTGCTTCTTGAGAATGGGTCTCCTTCTTTAGAAAGTAGGATTTAATCCTTCTGTTTCCTTAAAATGTAGAACTGCGTTAAAAATAGGAGACAACAAAATTTTGTGAAAGGGATAATTTCATTTCACTAACATAATATCTTATATATTACATTGTTAAATAACTAAAATATAAAGAGAATAAAACGGCTATAAACTGCTTTTGTATCGGTTTTCTCAACTAATCTTATATTTCAAAGCTTTGTTTGACGTGTCTGCTGTGTCTTGACTACAAAATTTAATCTGACATTCTGCATTATTATTATTTTGCTCAAGAACAACAATCAAAATAGAGAATGCATCTTTAACAACCATCAGAAAGAAGAATGCATACTTAACAGCAATCATAAAGAAGAATGTATCCTTAACCACAGCAAAGATGGTTCAAGTACAAGCTCCCCCGTAGACATTTAACTCAAGATCAATGAGAAACACTCTCGGATTCAACCTTGTAAATGAAAAACCCGTTAATTTCATATGTAATAAATCTCTCCTTTCACAATTTCGAATCAACTGGCCATACATATTACTAAAACAAACATGCATTTGCACAATTTAGTGCATTACAGATTTAATAGTCTTGATAGTTCTTCGACAAAATTAGCTCTGATAACCTTCTCCTCCTTTTTATTCTCTGTCTCCATGATATTAAACGTTACAAGTCTTTCACTCTCACGAACAACCAGTCTTTATGGAAGCTTTTACTTTTTAGTGCGATCAAAGTGTTTTTCACTCTTTTTGCTCACGAGAAACTCTGCGTTGATTTTTGCGTTCCAGAGCTCACTAACCAACTCTGCAGCTAAAAGGAGTTTATTGTCGACCATAATACTAACGAGGAATTGTGTTTCAGTTGTACGTATAGTCTACCAATCACCACAAATTAAAATAACTACATAAGCAAAACGAACAATTTAGTATAGATAAAAGTAAAAAAATTGTTTAGGATGAATTCCATGCAGAAAAAAGAAGATAACTATAACTCAAGATGCAACAGACACCAGCTAACTTCATCTCATACAGTACCCACAATCTCATATTGGTAATATCCAAAATAAGTGAGTGTATATCATTGTGGCTTCACCTCAACTAGCAAGAATCCTTTTGGGAGTGTTACCCAAATATCAATCCGTATTTGTCCGCGAGACCTAAAGCGGATAATATCTTGCTAGTGTATGAGGTCCATTCCGCATTTTACACCACACTAACAACTGGTATCATAGCCAAAAAATGGCTTAATCGCCAAAAAAAAAAATCTGAGCCACGAATGACTTAAATGCCGAATTTCCAGCGAAAATTCGGAGCCTAAACATAGTCTTAAACGTCGAAAAATCGCTGTGATTGATGGGATAAACTTTAAAAAGGAGTTCACCATGATTGATGGGATAAACTTTAAAAAGGAGTTCACCATGATTGATGGGATACAGTTTAAAGAGAAATGTTGAAATATTAACTTCATCCCATAGAAGACTTCAATCCCACATTTGGTAAGATCCAAAATAAATGGATGTGTATAATTGTGGTTCCACCTCAACTAACAAGAAGATTTTTGAAAGATCCACCAAAAATCTAAATCCGTATGGACCAACAGACAAACAATAACTTGCTAGTTTGTGAATCCGTTCCTATTTTAGCTTCGATAATGGCTTCCATGGATGTCCTCTTTCAAAAGAGAGCCGATTTTATCTGCTGTCCGAGCGGATAATCCCTTCTCTTCCACCTGCCAAACGCTCATTAGCAAAATTGACAAGCAAAAAGAAGAAAATAATAAAAAAGACTATAGGACAGCTGGAAGGAAAACCTATATTAAAAGGCGAGGTGATATCACTATAAAATGTGATACCATAGGACAATTTAGAAAACGTCACAAGTCGTAGCTAATGACGCATCTAAGAGGAACAAAGAAATAAAGACAAGGTATAGCCCCAAGACTGAATTATTTGGTGGCGAGGTAAATGTCGAGACAAAAGATAAATATAATATCTATATATTATATCGTCCTATTCTTATTGAAGTACAAATACTTATACAATCTTCTCTAAGCGTTAACAAAGAGTAAAAATAAATCTTCCGTTCCCTGCCACGGGAGTATAATCAATCTCAACATAACCAAAATAATAACAAGGATAAAATGCATGTGATTGAAGCAATCAATATTTTAAAACTTCTGAAGGAATAAAATGAAAGTTATTAGACTGCAAAACACTAAAAAATATCCACCATAACAAACAAACAAGGACTGCAGACAAAACAAAAGCTCTTAGGATTTCCTTTTTTTACATCAAAGGTTTGCTTGTCCAGCTTGTCAATATTTGATCAAAATGGTTCAGAATGTTTCAGCCCGTACACCACATATTTCCGACATTTCATCCAGCAAATTACCATGGTTCAATTTTATCGGTAAGTTAATTTTATCTGTAAGTTTTGATGCATATAAGCTTAAAATTTTTGGAAAAAGGTTTTGCTAAATTAGGGTCTAAATTTTGTTAACCATTTCTAAATGGTAGAAAAAAAATTTTTGATAAATAATCAAAAACCAGTTTTATCTTTTGACCGAGAATTTTTAATTTTGTCTTGTGTGAATTGCGGGTATAGTTAACCAAATATAGAAGAACACAAAACTATTCCTCCCAACAACTCTCTTACACTCAACACTAAACCAAAAACTCAAAAACTCAAAAAAATCAAAAACTCCAAAAAACACAAATAAACTCTCAAACCTCAAAAAACTAACAATTTTTTTTCTAAAATCCAAATCATTGAATGATAGATTCAGAGCTTGAGAAGAATGCTGAGGAGCGTGGAACTCTAAAACATGGTAGTTGTTCTAACCAATCTTTTGAAAAAAGTTTCAATTTTAGTAGTTGTTCTAATTTTAGAAAGTTGGACCCGAACTACCCCGACGGTGGAGATGAAGAACCTTCATATTTTTTATGAACGTCCACCGACGGGGGTGGTCATGTCATACCGGCAGTGTAATAGACTCCCACCCGTCGGTTTAAATAGAAGTTAACCGTCAGGGTTAAACTGCTATATTGGCGGTTGATACCCTTTGGTTTATTCACACATGTAGAAGGATGTTGTGCTCCACCCCCGCCTGATGTACTATTATAAGTCGGGGTTGACAATGTCCCCGACGGTTTTATTATTTTCGACCACCGGTGTTAGAATGTCTCCGCCGGTGTAAGTAGCTTAAACTGCCAGGGGAATGTCCCCGCCCGTGTAAGTAGCTTAAACTGCCAGGGGGATAGGGCATAACCGTCTGTTGGACCATTATCAAGTGGTGGTTGACAACTTCCCCGGCGGTTGAGAACATCCACGACGGTGTGAGTATTTTCAACCAGCGGTGTGAGTCGGCAATTTAATTTTGTGTCAAGTTAACATAATTTACGGGTTTTTTATGTATGATGAAGAGTTAAATGATGAAGAGTTAAAGAATGAAAAGTTAAAGAATGATTTATATAGTTCGTGCATGGTGAATGAGGAGGAAATTTTGGTGTCTTGCGCGATTGATTATAATCACTTGTTCGACACCAAATCGCAATACTCTCAAGTGGAGTTGATTGAATGGGTTAAGCAAATCGCAACAGATTACGGGTCGTGGTAATATTACGACGATGCGATAGACTTGATCAAAAAACTCTGTGAATTAATAGTATGTGTGAAAGATCTGGAGTTTACACAAAATTGGTAGATCCGAAGAATTCAAAGAGGCAATCTACCGGCAAGAAAAAATGTGGATGTCCTTTCACCCTTAAAGGAAAGAAGTTGGGTGATGATTTGTGAGGTTTAGAGGTCGAATGTGGATGTAATTCACGATATTACATCGTACGAAGAAGGTCATTTGTAGTTGGGACGATTGAACAAAGAAGAAATGGATGTCGTAGTTAGTTCTATGAAAATTGGATCTCTTCCTCGGGACATTCTCGGTGGGGTGACGAAATTGAACCCTAAGAATTCTTCTTCAATCGCAATTCCAATACTTGTTGGGTGAACTAAAGTGGCTAAACTACTACGAATTGTTACGCACATTTCTGAACGTCATTGAAATGGATAACACGTACAAGGTGATCAAATACAGGATGCCATTGTACGAGGTCGTCGGAGCCACTTGTACGGGGAAGACTTTGTACATCGGATTTACGTTTTTGTCGAGATAAACATTCGAGAGCTACAAATGGGTGTTAAAGTGCTTACATTTGTTGATTGTAACTCACTCCAATGAATTACCATCCATCATTTTGATGGATAAAGACTTGGATCTTGTGAAGGCAGTGGAGGAATTGTTCCCCAATACAACACACATATTGTGTCGATGGCACAACAAGATGAACGTCATAGGGAAACCGAAAAAATTCATAAAGGAAAATAAAGTGTCCAACGTCTTCTTGACAATGTGGAATCAAATGATGTTGGCGGAAACATAAGTAACCTTCAATGACTATCGAGCCGAATTGCACTATGACTTCAAAGAGTATCCACATGAAATTAGGTATATAGAAATTTGGTTAGGGCCTTACAGTGACAAGTTTGTCACGTGGAGAACCAACAACTGGATGCATTTTGGTAACCAAACCACAAACCGCGTGGAGAGAGCTCATTCGAGCCTCAAACATTTCATCGGTACGAGCAAAGGTAACTTTGAATGTTTTTGGTTGAAGCTGCATACTTTGATAGAATTGCAACACGGGTTCATCAAGGGTTCATTCGAAAAGACCTCCTGTTATCCATACACAAATTCGCGAACATTGTGTACGGTAAACTAAAAAACAATGGCTCCCACTATGCTTTGTAACTTTTGTCCGGAGAAGTCGATTGTGCTCGCAACATGACAATCCCGACCTACATGCCCTGCGGTTGTGCAATACGAACTACGCACGGTATCCCTTGCGCGCATGAAATCTACGAGTTTATTGCCAAAGGCTTGGAGGTGTCTCTAGAGTGATTTAATGAACATTGGAAGAGGTTGTACATTCTAGTCCGTCCCGACCTCACGACGATGGAGCAACTAAAAGCCATACTTGACAAACTAGTATGCGATGTCATGGATTCCCATGACGAACACGGATAGAGTATGTTTATAAAAAATGGTTTGTCATCGTCCATCCCGAAACAAGTACCTTTTTGGAGCCATTGGTAAAGGAAAAAACGCACGGTCGTCCACCTAAGAAACGTAAGTTGTCTATTGTTGCTGATGATAAATCCACTAAATGTGACAAAAGTACGCACAAGTTTGTGCTCAAATCGAAAAATCAAAGTTCTCCATCACTTGCTGCAGAGTTTAAAGATCTGCCCGCAACGTGAAGTAAAAGGAAAAAAATGTCGGGGCCGAAACTTGGTTCTGAAAGCGCCACCGCTCGTAAGAAAGATAGCGTGATTCCAACGCAAGCAAGTGGGACAATGCTTTATAGTAGAACGGTTGGTTGTAGGTCAAGCTCTACGATGCCGGAAAATGCAAGTTTTGTAGAACCCAAAGGATAGTTAAAACGATTCTCCATCTACTTCAGACGTTTCATAGAGTCCATTAGCGACGTTAAATCCGATGGACATTGTCGATACCACTCGATAGCTTTTTCCTTGAACGGGCAACAAGATGGCTGGAGGTTGATAAGGGATGCCCTTTACAACGAGTTGATAGATTATGCATCTGTGTATGTTAAGATATTTACAAGCATGAAGGATTTGATTGATGTTGCGGGTCTTTTGAAATGCTTTAGTGATGTGGGTACTAAAAACCATTGGATGTTCATGCCCGAGATGGGAGTGGAAATTGCATCTGCGTTTAACTTCATACTCCACTTTGTTGAACAATACCAAAATATGGATGTCGGTTTCACTTTTCTTCCGCTAAGAGGTGCACCGCCTCAGATACCAAACCGGTTGGAAATCAGATTGGGTTGGGTCAACTCCAACCATTTCGTGAACGTAAGTATTTTGTTACCTTAACGATTAGTTTAAATATTAAGGCATTCATTTTATTGTCTTTTCATTTGTGTAGCTTGGGATTGGGGCAGAGGCCCCATGCGCGAGGATACATTCTTGTTGCTTAAAGTTTCGTTCACCAGAAGCAGAAGGTTGGGCATTGCCGATTGTCTCTTGTTGCAAGAGATAGGAAGAACTTAAAAATGGTTCCCCCGATGTAACCGATTTATCCGCTTTCGCTTTATGACTATGTAATTGTAACAAATGCAAAATTCGGATGATTTTTTTGTGGATGTTTATCTTATAAACATTAACACTTTAACTTCTTAATATATCGATTGAATTAAAATATCACACTTTAATAAAAAACATTGCATAATAAGAAATACATAAGCAAATAACTTAAATTGAAATATATATAATAACCCTGAGTTAGCAAAGCATACTCAGGTTCATGGGGACGGATAGTTCCATCCATGCTCATAGAGTTTCTTCAAAGGATATTCCTCTTCCTCGCTACTTCCTTTAGGATTTGGGTTGGTATCAACGACGATGACGAATTTGTCCGCTCTTTCTTGCATTTACTGCGTCACATGTAACACCTTCTCCTACGCAATCGTACTTTGACATCCCATGTTGAATACATTGCGGGTTCTGCTTTGGACTTTGTAAGGAAGTGACTTAATTGGTAAAGTCACTGTTTACAGATAAACTAACCTATCGACCACTTCTTCACATCATTGTGGTTGGGGCATTAGACATCCTGGACACGATGCTTCCCTACCATTGTTGAAGAACATTCTGCACAAAATTGCATCGACTAAACCAGGAGTATCCTCTTGTATCGTGCCTTTGACGAAGTCAAATGCGTTAAGAAGGTTTGCATCTTCGTGCACGTTCCAGTCGTAATCACCCATTGTTATGACTTTAGTGTTTTATTTCATAGTCAGGTTCTAGTATTTATAGATTGAAAGTTGGTGGTATACGAGACTAATTATAAGTGGGACACAAAAGTTTGGTTTCCAGGGTAAAATTTATTTTGGCGGTAAGGCTACCCCACTTACATATATCTATATAGTTTAAAGTGCTAGAGTCCAACCGTCAGGATACATATTATCACCCGGCGGTTGAGATAGTACCCCGACGGTACTGAATTTTCATACCGCCAGGAATAGAGACCACTTCCAAAGCTAGGGGGAAATTTTATTTTTGGTCCCCCAACCGCCGGTGTAGCTATTTTCACCCGACGGTTGGGATAGTACCCCGGCGGGGGTAAAACTTCTCCGACGGTACTGAATTTTCATACTGCCGGGGGGACAACCTACATTTTCCAACAATATTGTACTATAATATAATCTAGGTTCCCGTCGGGTGACCAATTGTCACCCGACAGTTGACAATTTCCCCGACGGTTGAAGTATTTCCAACCACCGGGGTGTTTAATCTAAATTCAATGTATGTTCACTCGACTTCACCCTGCGGGTGAACAATTGTCAACCGTCGGGTGGACAATTGTGATCCGTCGGGGAAGTTGTCAACCGACGGTTGAAAATTCATCAACTGTGGGGGTGAGGGTGTTCCCTTTAGAATTTTGCAAACATGTTAGCGTCAAGTTTAGATTCTGCGTACTCCATGATATCGGATTGAAGGATAAAACTTATAATCAATCAAACATATAAGGTAGAACAAACAACAAACACGGGGAAATAAAACAAACTTATATTAAATGATTTAGTGATCAATCCATAATCCAAACTAAAACAACGTACAAAGGAAGAAGGCGACTAGCATAATTAAAATTCAAGGACCAGTGATCTCCAGCACCTTCCTTGCAAACGACACGAGCTCGTTAGTGGAATCGTCTAACGGCCAAACACGATTAATCGTGTTCACCACATCAACCGCGGAGCTCTCGGTAAGAATACGATGCGTGATGTTAAACCAACTGTACCTCTTCACGTATTCATTGTACTCGGGGATGATTTCTGACTACTCTCTTCCAAGGGCCTCGAGTACCTATGAATCAAGTGTAGATGCTCCCTCTAGTTCGTCAAATGCCTACCATGAAGTGAATAACGAAGATGGTCTCCTCTAGTGAGACCAAATCTAACCACAAGGGGGTCCATCGGCTTCTCCTGAATCCAACCAAACCGCCACATCACTTGGTCCGGGTGATATGCCTCGCTTACCATCATAAGGCGAATAGGGTTTCGATACAACCTTATTGCCTTCTTCGACCACACTTCATGAACATCCTCGTAAGTTCGGAAAATCACCTACAAACAAACAATTACTCATAAAATCATAGAATTAATAGAAAAAATATTAATAAACGTAAACAAGCTAACTTACATCTGTATCTCCTTGCACCACGAGGATGTCATGGTAGTACGACTTCTTGTGAGCTAGTGATCTCGGGACACTTTTGGGCAACCATATTAGTATTTTTGGATTGTTCGGGATGTAACCGCTATTCACCACTGCCCAGAAGATATGAAAGTGATCATAAACTCAACACTCCATCAAGGCCGAAAACCTAACCAAGCTCTTCAAAGAGTGCTTTGAAATACCTCATAAGCTCTTGTATAGCCACACTAGTGCACAGGTACCCCATGCGTACTCACCAAGCTTCAAAAAATCCTCAAGGTGATGGAGACAATCGCATTGGATGTTCTTCTGGCCCATGTTGGTGAAGGTGGTACACCTCATGAAGAACATGATGTATGCCCTAGACGTTGCCTTCTTGATCTCCAGAGTGAGGGTTGCATTAGAATCCAAATACTCCTCTGTGAAAAACATCGTCATTAGCCATCAGAGGTCGAATCCACTCCCATCATGCGCCTCCATATCCTTCCGCACAACATCCACCGAAACTCCCAACAAATATGCATAACGTGCATATGTCGCATATATCGACTCCGACCTAAATACATCCATAATTCTCCCCTCGACCGGGTGGCCAGTAATCACAAACACGTCATCTAGCGTCATGGTCATCTCCCGAACCAAAACTGGACGGTGTTCGTCACTTGGTGCCACTTCTTAATGAACACCTCGGCCAACTGTACGTGCATGTTGAACTTCGGTAGATGGCGCATTAGTGGCCAAAACGATATCTCTTCCAACCAATCCTTCACCCCCAATTATTTGCTAAGGTCCCACTAACCGAGCAGACCGTACTTAGACTGGACCGTGATACCAGATTGTGATTGAAAAAAATCAAACATAGATATAATGTTAACAAAATAGTTTAAATAATAAAACAGATAATTAAGTTTGAAATTCAAAAACTTAAGTCGACCATAAATCTCTAGTACGCCTCATGTTGCGTATAGTCCGGGAACAAAAGGATATTGTTTTGGGATAAAAATAGGTTTTTCCATCCTTTCGGATTAGTTGAACGTCCTTCCGCACGGATCTCTCTTCGAGGTGGTGCCATGAGGACTTCCGTTTCCTCCTCCGTCTCCTCCTCGTCGATAAGCGCATGCTATTGACTAGGGACCTCTCGTGGAGGAGAGGATTGTACTCCGCACTCCCTTGTGGCATTATATATCCTATATCGCAAGGAGTGTTCCGTCTGGACTGTGCACACCCCACGTTCGGGCCAATCACCCTTTGACATACCAATACCTTCACCTTTTCTAGGCAGAGGAACTTCTCCTATTTCACGCCTTGCGATTTTCTTCGCCTTCTCTTTCTCCGGTCTAGGTGCTTCGTGCCTGTTGGAATAAATAAAAGAAAAAAAGTTAGAGGTGTAGTAAAAAAGTAATAGGTCCCCGCCGGATGAACAATTTTCATCCGATGGGAATTTAATATTAATTTAAAAAATAATTTTGACCCCGCCAGTTGAATACTTTTCACCCGACGAGGATTTGATATTAATTTAAAAAATAATTTCGACCCCGCCGGGTCAATCCATCCAAAACCGGCAATGACGAAGAACTTTGACAATACCAGGTTGGCTACCCCGCCGGGTCACCCCATTTTCATCCGGCGGGGATGAAGAAAAATTTGGAAAAAAAACCATAACCCCCCCCCTCCGATATGACTAGTTCTCACCCGACGGGAGAACACATACAGACCAAAACCACCATTGTAGGACCTCAAAGAAAAACTTAAAATATACCCCTAAAACATCAAATCAGTCACAACTAAACACTCCTAACATCAACATACAACTACAAACACCTTAATACACATGCTTTGCCTATGTTAACAACCAATGTAATTCAAAATCTATAAAAATTATGAAAAACTAAATATAAGAAAAACAAGATTTAAAAGTAGATACTCACTCTTTTACTTTTCCCATTGTTGTTGTTGAGTGAGTATGGATCTCCTGGAGTTGTTGAAGTTCGATTTTGGGGCTGATTTTGGAAATTTCTAGAAGGAGAGAAATGAGAGGGAAACTTGGGGTTGGTTTTGGTTTGTTTTTGTTTTAGGTATGGTTAGTGTTTCGGGTTAGGAGTTAGTAAAAGTGAATGAGGTTTTTGGATATAAAGATGAGGCTACTTAAAATATGTGTATGTATGGTTAAAATTGAGGATGTTTATCGAGAAGGGCCCTAATTTAGCCAAAGCCTTTGGAAAAAGGACCATAAGAAATCGTTAAAATATTTTATGACACGAGAATGCGTTAGTGTAGAAGTCAAAGATTTAATAGTGAGAACAAATGAAAATGAGAGAATTAGAGGAGATACTCGAATATGAAAAAGAGGAGTCTACATTCATTTAATAAAATTGATGATTTAAATACAGATAAATGTCGCTAACACAAGTTAAACTATTGTCATACATTAAATAAAAAAAAGTAATCTAAGCGTGTTTTTAGAGAAATTAGAACTATAACTTTTCCACAAAATTCCTAAAGTTTCTCATAGGACTTTACAAAATGCCCAAATTTTTTCAAACGATCCCCACAAAGAACCAATAGAAAAATTAGAGAAACTTGTCAATAATAAACCAAAGACTTCAACTAGAATACACTTTATACGAATATGAGCCATATAACCTAAACCCCTAGGATACAAATGAGAATTATATGTACATACCTAGCAAAAGGCACAGTAAAATCATACCTTGGAGAACAAAGTTCTCCACCGTTATATTAATGTATAATAAGAGGGTCTATATACTCTTAGCAAGGAAATGTGTGTTTATCAAAATAATAAGATATAATAAGAGGGTCTATATCATAGGCGGAGTTGTGGGTCTTAGGAACCCACCCAATTCGTAAACTACAGTAGTTGGTATCAAATTTGGTGTCGATGTGGTAAAAGTAACTTAGGAACCCATTCAGGTCGTGGGTTCGATGCATACCCGTTTATTCTTATCCTATATATTTTCTATTCTTATCCTATATATTTACTACATTACTAAATTTTAGGTTATATAATTAAAATCAGTAGATATATACTATTATACTATAATATATCCTATATATTAGTTTAATATAGATAATATTTTTTAAATATATATAATATCAATTTATACTTTTATATTTATACTTTTATATATATATATATATATATATATATATATATATATATATATATATATGTATGTATATATATATATATATATTAAACTCTAACTACAAAATACAGTATTTTCTTTCTAGTTTCTACTATCAATTTAAAAAACTCTAACTACAGACTGCAAATTGTTTTCTTGCTTTCTTGCTTTCTTGTGATTTTCAGCTTCAAACACTAAGGTATTTTTTATGTTTTATGTTATTAATTATCAAAATTGAAGTTTTGCTACATGTCTTATGTTATTATTCACTCGTTACAAAGATTGAGTTTAAATTTTGTTGTTGATTGAGTTTTTTTTATTGCCATTATAGGATGCATAGATATTTTAAACCAACTCCTAAATAGAAAGGAGAAAATACAAATGTCTCTAATTCATTTACTAAAGTTAACCGCGAAGACACACAAGATGAAGTTGTTATTCCAGAAGCTCATATTTCGGTGGACAATAATTCACAACCTGAAGTCGAAGATCAATCTAAACATTGGGAACATTTGGAGGCTGATCCAGGAAAAAGAGACCCAATCTCTAGCTTTCATCCAGATCTTCAAGACTTGGTAAGAAAAGTTTATCTTTGAAGGGGTCCAACTCAACACCGTAAGGAGAAATATCCTCCTATAAATTTTAACGGAAAACCACGTGCATTTGTTCTATCTTTGTTTGATTTATATCCAAGTTGGTTAGAATATAGTGAACATAATAACTCTGTCCATTGTTTGCCTTGTTATTTATTCAAGAGTGAGTGTGTCACTAGCAGTCAAGAGAGTTTTGCTGGAAAGAAATGGTTTCAAAGTTGTAATAAGAAAAGTAGACTAAAAATCCATGTTGGTAATTAACATAACTTTGCAGTGACAAAATGTGAATCTCTTATGATGCCTCAGCAAAGTATTGAAGCTTCTTTAAAGAAGCAAAATGACAAAGAGAAAGCTGATTATCTTGTGAGATTGAATACATCACGTATAGTTGCTAAATATCTTTTACAAGGTGGTTTGGCATTTCATGGACATGATGAATCTAAAAATTCTTCATATAAAGGAAACTTTCTTGAGTTATTAGATGTTTTTGGCTTGATCAATGAAGAAATAGGAGTTGTGTTAAACAAATGCTCCAAAAAATCATAAAATGACTTCTCCTGATATTCAGAAGGAGCTTGTGAATGCTTGTGCAGTCGAAACAATTAACAAAATTGTCAAAGAAATTGGAGATGGTAATTTTTATGTATTAGTTGATGAATCTGGAGATTGCTCTGGTAAAGAACAAATGGTGGTTGTTTTGCATTTTGTTGATGAGAAAGGGTTTGTTATGGAAAGATTTATTGGAATAGTTCGCGTCCAAGACACTAATGCAATATCACTAAAAAATGCTCTTAAAAGTTTGTTGTGTGGATATAGATTATCTATGTATAAAATTAGAGGACAAGGATATGATGGGGCAAGCAACATGCGTGGTAGATTTGGAGGTTTGAAAACTTTGATCCAAAAGGAAAATCCTAATGCTTATTATGTGCATTGTTTTGCTCACCAATTGCAATTGGCACTTATTGCAGTTGTAAGAGAACACGTTGGTGTGAAATGGTTTTTTGGAGTTGTTAAACGTGTTGTTAATATCATTAGTTCATCTAACAAACGTCAGGATTTACTTCGAGAATATCAAGCAAATCAAGTTACAAATTTGATAGAAGGGGGCTTTGTTGAAACTGGTCGCGGATTGAATCAAGAGACGTCTCTTGTAAGAGCTGGTGACACAAGGTGGGGTTCTCACTATAGGATATTTATTAGTTTGATGAAATTGTTTTCTCCAGTGATTGAAGTTCTTGAAGAGTTGGAAGTTGATGGATTAAGTGATAAAAACTGAGAAGCGAAGACCTTGTTAACCGTGATGCAAACATTTGATTTTATTTTGATGTTGTATTTGATGAATGATGTATTAGGTGTGACAAATGAATTGTCTTTGATGTTGCAAAGGGCTGATCAAGATATTTTGAACGCTTTAAACCTTGTTTCAGTAAGTAAATATCGATTACAGGACATGAGAAATAACAGTTGGGAAATGTTTTTGGATAAAGTTGTGTCATCTTGTAACAACTTGAGTATTGACATTCCTGACATGGAGGCACAATATGCGAAAGGTGTGAAATCTAGGAGTTTAGCTCATGGTGTTTCTAACTTGCATCACTACAAGTTCGATTGCTTCATGAATATTTTATATATGCAATTAAAAGAGTTGAATGAGAGGTTTAATAAGGAAAACATGGAGTTGTTGAAAGACGTTGCATGCTTGAGTCCTTGATCTTCATTTAAAGCTTTTGATAGTAAATTATTATTTAGAATGGCGAGAATGTACACAATCGAGTTTTCTGATGTTGATGATGAAGTTTTTACAAACCAATTTGAGTGTTATATTAGGAGTGTCAGGAAAGATGCTAGATTTTCCAATTTGAAAGGACTTGCAAAACTTTCTAGGATTATTGTTAATACAAAAAAGCATAAAATCTTCAATTGGGTTTATGAGCTTTTGAAGTTGGCTTTGCTTTTACCCGTAGCAACGACGAGTGTTGAGCGAGTTTTATCAGGAATGAATTATGTGAAGAATGAGTTGAGAAATATAATGAGTGATCCATGGCTTAATGATTGTCTGGTAGAATTTGTGGAAAAAGAGGTATTTACCACGATTAGTAACACAACTATCCTTCAACATTTTCAAACTATGAGTAAGAGGACATTAGAAGTAGAATTAACTTAGATTTATGTTTTTATTTTCATTTTTCCTAATCACATTTTAGGTATTTATGTAACATATATTATGTCATGACACCGACAATTCAATATTTGAAATTTGAATATAAACCATTTGTTATTATAATTTATTTTGATATATATATATATATATATATATATATATATATATACTTTTTCGATAATAAAGTCCAGGACACCACGATGTTCCGATCCTGGCTACGCCACTGGTCTATATACTCTTAGCAAGGAAATGCGTGCACGGTCAGAATAGTCCATCAAAATAATAAGATATATCTGACCTGGGTTCCATTTAAACAAATGATGATAAGATAATAACCTAATCAGCGAAGTCATAAATCAATTTTGAATCTTCTCCGTACTTTCCGGTTAGAGTTCCTCTCAATTTAAAAACAGGAGTGTCAAGGACCATGGCACCATGTCTCTTAAAAACTTCTGCCATTTTTGAGAATGCTTTCTCACTTATAGCCATTTGCTCTTTGGAAAAGTCGCGCGACGGGTACCTTAAAAAACCGTAACTAACATATCGTAATCCTTTCGCAACGAAATAGGTAGAGAAAATTTTAAAGAATGAGCCAGTTACATGCAGTAGATAAGACTATGAAAGTATATAAGAATCAAATCTTTTTATAAAAAAAAGTTTATTAAAGCAAATCATAAAAGCATTACTACTATTGGAACAGCAGTCCAATCAATTAAATCTAAGAATTTGTTTTAGGGATCCCGCAGTCGCTACTCAGAACATGGACCAAACTTTAGTGTGACACTGACACAATAACTTTGTTTTAGGGAACCTATAGCCGCTATTCAACGAGTGCACACATGGTAAACCCTTAGTCTCACACTAATACAATAATCTCCAAAGCAACGACAGAAGGTAAGCCACACAAGACAACGGACTCAAACCAAAAAAGCTTTTGTAGAGGGGATCAAACTCATGATTTTTTGTTACGAGCATGTTTCACTCCACCAACTCGGCTACCCCTTGTCGGATATTTAAAAAGATACTTTGTATTTAGAAACTAATATAAAATTGGTTAATGGAAGCACAATAAAAGAAAATAAAATCATAAGGAATTGATATTTTTTTAGTGGTTCTCCAAAAATCTCAATCAATAAAATCATAATTCTTTTTAAAATTTTGAGAATGATTTTTTATGTATGTTGTTTCTAAACTAAAAACAAAACATATATTTCAACAACAAAAAATTCAAACTGTCAAAACAGTTTTAACCATCCAAAAATGACTATCACTTAAAAGGTAAAATAATAGTTATTTTGAAAATTTAAAATTTTTAAACAAATTTTCAGAATAACATCCAAGTTTGAATATAACACTAGTCACAATATACATTAACAAGCGTGCACTCCGCACTCTCCAACTTGGTCGATAATGTATTATGACTATATTTGTCGACTATGTAATCAAATTACACTAAAATATCTAACAATCTTCCCCATTTTAGTCTAGTTCATCATTAACTAAAACAAAATCAAAACAAATAAACAAAATCACAATAAATAACAAATTTATGCATAAATGAAATATCATGACGGTTGAATTTCATATTAGTATATTACATATTTCAAATATTCTAATATCAAAGTATCACTAAGGAATGAACCTTTACTATTCATAATGAATACATGAAGATAATATACATAAATTTACATTCTCAAATGTTCTTTTTTACATTATTTTTACTAGTCTTGTCTCCTTATCCTTTTCAAGCATATCAAAGCCAAGTCCTAGCTTCTTGAAACGGCTAAACTTCATGCTCAAATAGTTAGTTCTTTTACTTTTGCACGTACATATGCATTTTTTCAAAAGAATTATTAAGAAGATAAACTTCAACATCCACAACTTGCAGGTCCGAACACATACCTTGGGATGATACTATTAATGTGTTCCAATCACTAGATATTAAGGTTTCCATATTGAATTCAACACCTAATGTCATATTAGATGGGAATTGGGTATCTCAACATGAGAGATTTCATACAGACTTTAATCTCATCCCAATTGTCGACTTGTGCACAAGTTCTCAACTTAACCCTTCGATTAAATGATCAATTAATGATCATTCTTGTGATGGTTGTTGTTTCTCAAAACCCTGATCTCATGGCCATTCAAGACAAAGTTGCAAGTTACTTATATCTTACATTTTACACTAAATATGATGTGAGAACAAAAGCAGGCTCGTTAAGCTTGCGTATGGAGAAAGAGAAAAATATTCGGATTATCTTAGATGATATTTGGAATTTCATCGAGTTGCGTACGATTGGAATTGCATTCACCGAAGAGCAAAAAAGTTGCAAACTTCTTATAACAACCGGTAATCATAATATGTGCTGTCAAATGAATTGTAACAAAGAAATTCTCTTTGACGTTATGTGTGAAACTACGACATGGGATTTATTCAGAAAAAAAACTAATCTAAATGATGAGTGTCGAGATAAATGATTGTGATAAGTTGGCGAAGATCATAGAAGAAGATGAACATAATGTCCTAGAAGCATCCACTAGTATCAGCAATATTATCTTTGCAAGATTAAAGGATCACCAAAGCTCATTAACTTCAGCGAAGGTTATTGTTCTGCCCACTCATTCCCTTCTTTGCAAAAGCTGGAGATTAGTGATTGTGCCATACAATTTCCGCCAGGTCTGGAAGCAAAGGTATGTGAATTTGAAAACCCTTCACATTGAATCTCTCATAGGAGTTGAAGAAGTAGTTTGACTTGAAGTTGAAGACCAAATATCAGATTTAGTGCTTCTAGTAAAGCACTTGCAACTGATTGACCTTCCCCGGCTGGCACATATCTGGAATTTCCCCTCGTACACCAATAATCTCTATAATCTTACCACCTTCAAGATATCTTCGTGCCATAAGCTGAGTTATATTTTTCCACCAACATTGGCTCAGAATATTCCAAAGTTAGACTGGCTATTAGTAGAAGATTGCAGGGAATTGGTGCAAGTAATCGACAATGACACTGAAAGAGTTCAAAACCATGTCAAACTCAAAGGTTTCCCGAGTCTGAAAGAAATAAAATACAAAAGATGCAACAAGATCACATTTGTTTTTCCTCTATCCCTTGTTGGTGGTCTTCAAATCTGGAAAAACTACAGATCAAAGATTCTGATGGAGTAGAGTATGTATTCAGAAATGAAACGTTAGAAGCGAGAAAGAACATCATTGGGTATTCTGAGTTTATCTAGATTTCCAATTTTTTGCATGGCAATTGGATTTTGGTTGTGAAACCATGTTGATCATAAAAATAATTCACCATGATTTTTTGTAAAGATAATATCTTTTGTTGATGCCAATACTAAAACCCATGTGAAAAACCCAAATGCAAAGATGCATTCATTGCTGAATTTCTTCAAAACGTGTAGCATCTCTAAGAAATCTGTTTCAACACTGCTAGTTGCGGTTCATGCCTGATATGGAAATAGAGTTTTAAGGACTAAATTGTAAATAATGAAATTTTAAGGATTTAATTGTAATTAATGTAAGTTTTATCCTTAATTCGTGACTGATGTAAGTTTTATAGGATATTTTTAACTATGTATAGTTAGTAAGGACTAAACATCAATTAGTCTATTTTTTGTAACAGATTCAGTTTGAGACTAAATCTTGGCTCCTCTATATAAAGGACCGGACTACTCCAATAAAGGGGTTGAACACTTTTTACTTTGAAGCTCACTTGTACTTGTGTTTTCTCTCTTTAAAAACCCTTAAGCTCTTTCTCTCTACTTTCAACAATTAACTAGGGAAAGAAATAACTCATCAAATTAGCCACTCCACTAGGGACGTAAAGTGAGTGCTTTTATTTTGTTCGAAATATTAATACGATCTAGTTGAATTCTTTGACTAAAATTCATACAATGAATCTAGAAAACAATTCTACGCTTCCGTCAGCGATGGATGCTGAGAAAACCGATGGAAATAGAACTGATGGAAATAGAACCGATGGATCTTCTCCGATCCGAGCTCAATCTGATATCGAGGCACGAATAAATCAACTTTTACATAAAATTAATACTTTGAATGAGAAATATGAACAAAGAGAGCAAAAGATACTATCATCAAGGCTCAGATTCGAGGTTAGACATGAAGTGGAAAAGACTGACGTGGAGGGTCATTCAGATCGATCTTTCGATGATCGGCGCACTTAATCTGAACATAAAAATACACGTTTTTTGGCTCTTAAAGAGTGATATTCGTATCGAAAGGAGAAAAATGATAAACAGAAATTGGTGACTTCTAGTGACGATGAGGTCGAAAGCTCAGCCTCGGGAATCGTTCGATGCTTCTTGTGAATACGTTGAGAATTATCAAAATAGGTTGCTTCTGGTGACAGTCGAAAAGCCTGTGGAAAGGGGCGTGTTCGAGAATTATGCAAGTTTTTTTAATCGTTGGCTATTTTTGAGGAAAAGGCATGTTGTCAACTTGACAACTCACATTGAATGGAGGATGTCAACACACTTGTATGGAAAGAAATATATTCCTTTCATTTTGTTTGATAAAGACGATCTGAGAGGAACTCCAGGACACATGAGGATGATTTGGTGATCGGAGATGAGGTGGCTGGCGTCAAAATTCGACGTGTATTGATTGACAATAGCAGTTATTCTAATGTCCTTTTTAAATCTATCTATGATAGAATGACAAATCCACCTCAGATTACTCAATCAGATCGAACAATTATCGGGTTCACGGGTGTAACAACTCGTGTTGTTGGAGAATTCGAAGGTGAAGTTAGTTTGGGAAAAGGACCATTCAAGAACAAGGTCCAAGTACTCTTTGTGGTGGTGGACTGTCCCACAAGTTATAATGCTATTTTTGGAAGGTCCTGGATTTCAAGAATGTACGGGGCGGTTTCAACAGTTCATCAGTGCTTTAAGTACGTAGTTGGAGACAGAGTCGGGGTGGTTGGAGGCGATCAAAAGGTTCCTAGGGAATGCTATGCCACTGCGCTGCGGGTCCGAGGATCCAACAGTAGAGATTTGATGCGAGAATAGCAGTTAGACGGGGCACCCTCGGATTTAGAAGAAAGGGTTGACGATCCGAGGGAAACCCTGAGGTCTTTAACGGTGAGTGAAGAGATAGAGGAGTTTACTTTTTCGGTAGGATAGGTGCTTCAAATCAGAACTTTATTGACCACTTTTCTTTGTCAACAACTGCTTGATTTTTTATCTCAAAATTTGGATGTCTTTGCTTGGAGGACAAAATATGTAACAGGAGTACCTATTGAGGTAATTTGACATAGCTTGGCCATAGATCCGAAGGTCAAGCCGGTAATTAAAAAAAGAGCGTTTTCCTCGGAAAAAGAAGAAGCAATTGATGCTGAAGTGGATCGTTTTTCTAATGTCGGACACATAAGGGAATCATAGTGTCCTTTATGGACGGCGAATCCAGTGGTAGTTAAAAAGAAGAATGGGAAATGGAGTATGTGTGTGGATTTTACAGATTTGAATAGAGCCTGCCCAAAGATACATTTCCTGTTCCTCAAATAGATCAGTTGATTGATTCTACTTCAGGAAACAAAATTTTAACTTTTATGGATGTATTTGCATGGTATAATCAAATCCAAATGGATCCAAAAGATCAAGAGTGCACAACTTTTATAAGTGATAGAGGCATGCATTGTTATAGAGTGATGCCCTTTGGATTGAAGAATGCTGGAGCCACTTATCATTGATTAATGAATAAAGGTTTTGCTACGCAGATCAGAAGAAATATGGAGGTATATATAGACGATATGGTAGTGAAAAGTTCAAGGGACGAAGTGCATCTTGATGATCTAGAGGAAGCTTTTTTGAATCTAAGGGCGATCAGGTTGAAATTAAATCCTGAGAAATGCATATTCGGAGTTCGATCGGGGAAGCTTTTGAGTTTTATTATCATGGAAAAAGGAATAGAAGCTGACCCAAAACAGTTAAAATCTTTTATAACAATGAATTCACCTCAGTCAATCAAAGAAGTTCAAATACTGACCGGAAGGTTAGCAGCACTTAATCGATTTATTTCACGATTTTTTGACAAATGCTTTCCTTTCTTTCAATTGTTACGAGGACCCAACAGGTTCCAATAGACGTCGGAATATGAAGCAGCATTCATGAACATTAAAAAATTGTTGTCATCACCAGAGATTTTGACAAAGCCTCAAAATGGGGAGAAATAATTTCTGCACATTGCGGTATCGGAATTTGCACTCAGTGCACTGTTAATTAGTGAAGATTCAGGCATTCCAAAGTCGGTGTATTACGTTAGCAAAAGTCTGGTGGCAGCAGGAAAAAGATATATGAAATTAGAGAATATGGCTTTAGCATTGGTGATTGTTGCTAGGAAGATGCGTCCATAGTTTCAAGCTCATACTATCGAAGTCTGAACTTCATTCCCCTTAAAGATGTTTTACAACGACCTGATATATCGGCGAGGATGACCAAATGGTCAGTGGAGTTTGGGGATTACGATATCTTATTTACAGCTCGAACAGCGATAAAAACATAAGCATTGGCAGATTTTTTTTGTTGAGTTCCACTCAAGCCGATCAGATGAGGAAGAAACTAAAAAATAATTACTTGTCTATTTGAGGTGGGTTGTTCAAATGGATGGAGGATCCAGTATTTCAGGGTGCGGTGCTGGGGTTCAATTAATAGTTCAGACGGGAGAAACAATGGTCCAATCAATTAAATTTGGTTTTTATGAATGACGCTGAATAAGAAGCTGTTGTGGCATGTTTGAGATTAGAAAAAATTTGTGGGCGACTTTAGTACGTTTGGAAACGGATTGTCAGTTATTAGCAAATCAGGTATCTGGATTTTCTGAAGCCAAGAAGGACCGCTTGATTTTGTATCTTCGTGAACTTCAGAATATAATGCTTCTGTTTGACAACGTGGTTGTTGAATATATCGGTCGAGGAAGTAACATAGTGGCTGATTCTTTAGCAAATGTTGCTTACAATGAATAATATCCTTGGATTTTGCTACAAAAAAATCTTTAATTCTTACTCAATCTAGCCTATGTGAAGGTATAGGAGAATATTTTATCATGGATGAAAGCCAACGCGATTGCCGATCGGATATTCTTAATTTTTTTACCCAAGGACTATTGCCAGATGATTCCCAATTGGCCAAAACTTTAAGGGGTAAAGCCTTCAGATATATATTTCTGGATGGAATTTTATATAAAAATGCATTAAGCAGACCATTATTACGATGTTTAAGCAAGCAAGAATCACAAGAAGTATAGTCAGAGTTGCATGATAGTGAAGGGTCAGCTCATTTTGGGTTCAAAGCTCTATCGCGTCGAGTTTTACTTGCATGGTTTTACTGGCCTACAATAATGAACGAGCTAAGAATTTATTCCGAGGTTGTGATACTAGTCAGAGATTTTCCAATGCTATTCACAGACCAGCACAACCGCTTATGTCTATATCTGAGGTGATACCATTCGATAGGTGGGGAATTGAACTGGTGAGACCTTTGCTGATGGCTTCTGGGGGAAGACAGATGATACTTGTGGCGTGGATTATTTTACGAAGTGGGCAGAGGAAGAACCGCTATCAGGAAAAAAGGCAAAGGATGTCATCAAATTTATTGTGAATAGTATCTGTTGTCGTTTTAGGGTTCCTCGGAGAATCACAACAGATAATGGCCCTCAATTTAACAATAGGGAAATGGCTGCATTTTGTACTTCTAAAGGAATTCAACAATGTTTTTCGACGCCTTTTCATTCTCAAGCTAATGGACAAGTGGAAGTGACAAATAGAACGATTTTAGATGACTTGAAGAAGAATTTATCGGGGCAGCAGGGAAATGGCCAAATTATTTGCAAGAGGTGCTTTGGGCTTATCGAACAACTCCAAGAGAGACTACAAAAGAGACTCCTTTTGCTTTGGCAAATGGTATGGATGCAGTCAGCCCTATTGAATCTCATATGTCATTTTTTAGAATATCTCAATATTCTGAAAGGTCTAATAACGAAATTCGAAGGACTAATTTGGATTTGATTGAGGAGAAAAGAGTTCGATTTCATCTGAACGTAATTCATTATCAAAGTCTTATGAGAAATAGATATGAATTGAAGATGAAAAGAAGATAATTTAAACAAGATGATAAGGTGTTGCAGAAAGGTTTCTTGCACACAAAGGAGAAGAACCTCGGAAAAATGGCTCTGAATTGGGAAGGGCCTTATACAATTGTTGAAAGAATCAAGCCGGGGTCTTATCGTCTTTGTGATTTTGAGGGGATAAGGCTTCAACATACGTGGAATATCCAACACTTAAAGCTTTAGTAGAGTAGATATGTTTTTGTACGTTGAAATTTTTGTTTTGAATGGCGTACTCTTTCCTCTCCTGTTGGTCCATGAAGGTTTTAACAAGGCGTCGTGTACATATTCAATATTATCAATAAAGTTCATTTTTTGGCCAACGGTTGTTTGCATATGTTTGATTACTATATTAAAAATTAATCTAATATTGATCACCTTTGAGATTGGTTAAGAGTAGAATGTTACGAA
This sequence comes from Limnanthes douglasii subsp. nivea, assembly GCA_036936605.1. NCBI lineage: Eukaryota > Viridiplantae > Streptophyta > Magnoliopsida > Brassicales > Limnanthaceae > Limnanthes > Limnanthes douglasii. The sequence goes on from JAUPFV010000004.1 coordinate 270,086,038, forward strand.
GTGTTTTTGACACTTTTCGAAGAAACAACCATGTTTATTAATTACATTACATTTTTATTTCGAAGTGAACACTTGACAGCACACTGAGAATTTTTTGGAAGAGATACCAAAGCTTAACAATACATTGATATTTTTCGAAGAGCTATAATTTTTACGAAGAGCTACAATTTTTCGATTAGCAACAATATCTATCAATTTTGTTAACCGATTCGAGGAGGTAAGTTTGCATTAAATTGTTAAGGTTTTATAGTTATTTTGTTTGTAAAATTCAGCATCGAATAATATACAAGGAGAATGATAACATACAAAAACCATTTGTCATTTAGATCAAGTCATTTAGAAGATTCTTCTTCTTCGGATGATTCGTCTTCAGAAGACGATGAAATTGGAACAGGGTCGAAAGCTTCGCTTGGGCATTTTTCTTCGGGTATATCATTCCAAAAGCTTGTAAGGTCGATTTTTGGATTAGTAGCGTGAAGTTCACGAAGAAGAAGAATGCTCGCATCTTCTTTTCTGATGCGGATAGCAGTTTTCATATTCTTTGAAAGTTCAGCTTCAGCGGTAGCAACAACAGCAGTTTTTTCAGCTTCAAAATTCTTCTTCAATATAGTCATATAATCGGTTAGCTCTTTGTTTTTTTTGTTCACAAAGAGTGAGAGAATTTTCAATCTTGTTGGAGTTGTCTTTTTCAGCGGCTAGTTCAGTAGCATGGCTAGTGTTTAGTTTCTTCAACTCTTCTTTATGAGTATTAGTCATCAATTCAGTCTCCACAATATGGTTGATTCACAGATGATTCTTTATGCACAGAGCACATTTGATCAGTTCGGACCATGACATTTCATAAGCATAAATTGATCGACTACTTTGCCGTGCAAAGTTTCTCTAAAGTTTTTCTCCACCTCGTAAGCCTCTTTATAGTAAACCATGTCTTTAGCTAGTTGCTTTAGATGGCTTTGAGAAGCTTCGACTTGGGAAGCAAGTTTCTTTGTTGCAGCATCAAGCTCAAAAAATGGTTGAAGAGTGACAGAAATGGCAGGATTTGGAGTTGGAACACAAAATACGGATGTGCTAGGGTCTTGAACCATTGGGGTGATGGGCTCGAGAGAGTGAGTAGCTTCTGGAGAGGTTTCAAATGGTTATGTTCTCCCAAATTTAAGTATATGGTTTTGAATTACTTGAAGAACATGATCTTCCTCACCAGTAAGTGCTTTGGTTTTTTTGAAGCCGATAAACATGTCAGGGTCGAAGGCTATAGTGGCTTGATTCTCGTTGGATGTGCTATCTTCAACGACTATCAAAGGATTGTATTTGTATGATTGATTTTCTATGGAAGGGTTTTGTGGGTTTTCAGCAACAGTGACTTCGTCATCATCAACCAAAGTGTACAAAGTAATTCTCATATGTTTCTTTTTCTTTCAGAAGGAACCAAAGGAAACTTTCTTTTTCTTTGATGATAGTTATTCATTTTTCCCTCTTCGATGAGTGAGAGAGGTTGTTCTGCAATTTTACGTTTTCGACGCTTTGATTTTGATGGCGTGGAAGGGTGAGCACCAGATGTGCTAGCTGCCTTTTTACCCTTCTTTTCTTTGACAACTTTTTTTTCTTCTTTTTTGGCAAATGGCTATCGAATTTGTTGCGACTAGGAAGAAAGACTTCGCAGTCAGGTTGAGGAATTCGTTGGCACACAAGCTTCAGATCTGGTTCAGATGATAAATCTTGATGAGGAAACCTACCTTCTTTGATTGGAAACAAATAGTGATGGAGGAAATTGATTGGCTGCAAGACAGTATGAAATGTATTATTCCATTCCTTTTCAGCCCAAACGACGAGTTTTTGAAAAATATCCTTAGCAGATTCTCAATGTGTTGAGTAGCGCTTCGAAATTTCTAGCATAAATTAGAAAAACAAAATGTTAAAAAATAAAAGGAAGATAAATTTTATATCAGAACATAAAATTTCGAAGAACTTACGATTGCTCCTGTAGACGAGAGTTAGTTTCGAAGGGTTAGCTTCAGAAATCACTTTACCGTTTTCCCAAGCTCTTGATATGAAGACGAATTTTTGTTTCTAGAATTTGTCAGCCTCCAAAAGATCATCGATGATCTTGAGGTCATCCATCAATGTGAGGTAGTAAAAGGGAAGGTTCGGACCTTTTGAAAGTTGAGTCAGTGAGATGAAGTCTTTAATGGTGATGGGAATTTTGGATAGACGAGATGCCATGATCACTGACATAAGGGTGAACCATTGATTCAGTGTCACCTGGGTTGGGCATAAACTAAGGAGTTTGAATACCCCAGTTGATAATTTCTGGGTATACTACTAGTTCATCGTACTTGCAATCCAGGGGAGTATCTCCCATTCCCCATTGTTTTTTAAGATTTGAAGCTTGGATTTTCTTGTAGTATATGTAGCGGATTTTTTTCAAATCAATAATGTATTTTCTTTCGAGGTTCCTTAGGTTCCTGCCTATTTTTTCCCTTTCTTCTTCGGAGATGGAGCAAGTATCTTCTTCTTCTTGAGAGTCAGCCTCAAGATTGGTTTTTGTAGCCTCTGAATCAGCTTCGTTAGCTTTCAAAGTTTCTTCTCGAGAATTTTGAGAAGTTAGGATAATCGTTTATGTAGAGGGGTTAGTAATTTGAGGCGCTTCCTCTGTCACTTCTCTTTGAGAAGGATCGTTAGTAGTTGGATTTGGATGAGAAGAAGTTCAAATGATTGTTGATTCATCTCACATGGCAATGAAACTTTTTCTTCGTCTGGTTACTGAAGAGTTTTTCAAAGAATGGTTACTTGTTTGTGGTTTTGAAGGAGGTTTTTCAGTAATTAGAGGAGAAGTTCTGCTCTGAGACGCGGAGGCTTTAGGTTTTTTAGGACCTGAGATTTTAGATGACGATTGTTCTTCGACTGTGGGAGAAGGCGAAAGAACAGGAACTTTACTGGGATCAAAGTTACCATAGTAGAACGTTTCAGTAGTAGTTCTAATTTTACCTCCTCAAATTTATCCTGCTCTTCTATATTCTTCGGCCCTTTGTGTGATGCAGAATTAGTCGTAAGATCCGAACACAAAATTGTTATCAATATCAGAGGAGTCTAGTGTTTTGGGTAGAATCGCCTTTGATTTTTTGGTTCTCGGTTTCTTTCTCATAAACCAAGTGAATGTTGATCGGAGGAGATGGAGATTGGCCTGAAAGTTGAATTTTTTGGTGAAAATATTGAGAATAGGGGAGGAGCACGATGAAGGTAGCCAAAAGATCTAACTTCTCTCTAAAAAGTTTTCTGTTTGAGTATAGTGGAAATGAGAGGAAGGTTGTATCTATACTAAAGCGAGTGAAGCCATGTCAAGGTGGAAATACATTTATGATGATAGGTTGGAATACGAATCGGTGAGTTGGTTAGATGTTCGACATCTGTCAGGCTAGACTACTAGGGTTATGATAAATTTAACGGTTACATATGTAACGGTTATATTCGAGGATGATTACTCGAAGATGATCTATTTACATAATATTTCGAGGACGACTTTCAAGACAACATTTTATTATAATTCGAAGTCATATCGAGCTCACATTTACCTATCAAGGATTTTCGAGGCCAATTTGTGTTTATTCTTTTATTCGAATATGTTTTAAGATCTTAAATTGCATAAGTGATTCTAATAATTATTTAACCTAATTGCTTCAAATGATTGTTTTTAAGTTTATGGCAGGTTACATAGCATATGAGAGTTTTTGAGGATGTAAAGATTCGAAGACAAAACGGATTTGAATACTTTTTAGTTCTCGTTCATTTACTGACATGAGAACTAGGGGGGCTTCTGATATGGAAATAGAGTTTGAAGGACTAAATTGTAAATGCTGAAAGTTTAAGGATTTAATTGTAATTAATGTAAGTTTTGTCCTTAATTCATGATTGATGTAAGTTTCAGAGGATATTTGTAACTGTGTATAGTTAGTAAGGACTAAAAATCAATTAGTCCATTTTTTGTAACAGATTCAGTTTGAGACTAAGTCTTGGCTCCTCTATATAAAGGACCAGACTACTCCAATAAAGGGGTTGAACACTTTTTACTTTGAAGATCACTTGTACTTGTGTTTTCTCTCTCAAAAAACCTTTAAGCTCTTTCTCTCTCTAGAATACACTTTCAGCAATTAACTAGGGCAAAACAATAACTCATCAATGCCAACACTAAAATGGCAGCAACGACAAGGTAGATGAAGGATAAACTAACGAAGATAAAAACTAAGGATCAATACTTAAGGCATTTCATCGAGCACCTTAGCTGCAAAGTTAACATTAATATTATCAAAGTATCCATTAACTAAGCATGTTCCCTTTACAGAATTCAACACAAATTCATTGTTGCAAAATCTAGATTTCATAACTAAACCTAAGATACGATGAAAAGTTCTCGATTGTTTAATCAAAGAACATGTAAGGAAGATGTTAATAATAGTTAGCTAATTTTTATTTCGAATGGCTTCCAGCTTAGACGCCTCAATCCCGAGACTCTCATCAGCAAAATGGTCATTCACAATTAGTGGTGCCAAATGATCTGGACATGCCAGAAATAAATTGGAATACGTCAGAATTTAAATGGGTCTATGTAGAAATGGTACGTTTAACCTGTTAATGCGAGACACGCTACATGCCATACATGTTTACACGCATAAGTAGTTACACGTCAGACACATACACACTAGACAATAGTTATTAGGTAGTTATTTTCCATTGTCTATTTAAAAAACCCTTCGAATTGTAATTAAGTAAGTCAAATGATATTTGTATTTTAAAATTTACAGAAACTTAGTGTCTTATTCTCTCATTTTGTTTTCTTTCTGTTTGGAAAAACTCAAACATATTTTATTTTACTATAAAACCAATAGTTCCACGTGATGAACCGACCAGACCATATGGCTTTCCGTTTAATTCTTTCTGACTTTGAGGTATCGCTTGGATTCACAATAGGTGAGAGAGGGGAATCTCTCTTGTCTGACTATCCATTGGATTAACAAAATTGGTGTACAAAATAGTATTATGATTTTTTTTCAATGGTATAGTTTCTCTTTGATAATCTAGAAGGTCTTGGTGGTAACTGATAAGGGAAGGAAAATATAGGTGTTTGGCATGTAATTTAGCCCACTAATAAGGTTAGGACCAATGTATTTAGTGGCTAAGGCCCAAAGTAAAGCACACATAAGAAATGAGGAGCTTGAATGATAGTCCCCTACAACTTGTTTGTAAATAGTAAAATAGTGAGGTAAGAAATCCATTCTCATAATGGTAAACATGTAATTTCACCATCTACCTCTTTTCCTATAAAAAAGAACATTCCATTTTGGGAAAAGGGTCCAATGATTGAGTAATAATTATAACATATATTCCTTTTGTCTTTTCCATTTCTAGGAATTCACTATTCATTGTCACGTCATACGAACATTCTCTAGTCCGACCCCTTCACAAAAACATCTTTGTTTCTAAGCCTTACTAAAGAATCTCTGAGCGCATCAGTGGCGCCATCTGTGGGAACCGTTTGGTACCCATAATCAATATCTAAAACCTTAAAAACTAAAAACAAAAAATCATGGATACAGAAATGTGTGGAGAGATTCAGGCTAACCCAACAAAAGACTTAGTTGATATTGAGTTTGGAGATCATTTGATGGGGGAACAGGTTATGATCGAGGGCAATGCTCCGGATTGGCGTGCAGAGGAAGTTTTAAAGGAATTAGTTTTTGTTGCCAAATAGAGAGAGTTGTTGGAAGACATCGAGGGACGCTATGGTGGCGAACACGAGAAGGGTCAGATCAGAAGTCCGACAAGAAAAGGTCGAGGCCGAACACATCCAAAATTCTGTTGTACCCAAAGAAAGCCGACGCCGGAAGAGCCGTCAGCGTTCCAAAAGACGCGCTAGATCCGAGCAAATATATCAGTCCTCCGAGTCGAGTGAATATACTTCGTTGAGTTCCGATAATTCTTCGTCTTCGGAGACTGACTCAAGGTATAAGATGGATCGAAAGCACAAAGATCCGAGGAAGCATAAGCACACTCATCGGCCAGCAAGAAAAATAGTGATTCAAAGAGGAAAGACGATGCTGGTAAAGAAAAATGCACCCTGAGGACCCTGCCACTACTCGGAGGCATACTCAGTCCGTCAGCTATCAACAATATTTTAGAGCCAGTAACCATTTTACTTCTCTAACCGAAGAGAGATTATACCCAGCCACAAATGACGGTCTGGGGGGAGTACATACAAGGTCGGACATAATTAGAGGTTGTCACTTCTCTCCTCAGAAATTCTTTATGGACACCTTCCTAAATGGTTTGATAATTCTAAGCTAGAGAAGTTCGATGGGACCCAGGATCCTGACAACCACATCGAACAGTTCAAAGTCTTCATGATCAACTATGATGACGATGATAAGTTGCTATGCAGAGCTTTCCCTAAGATGTTCAAGAACGCTGCTTCTACTTGGTACAACCGACTGCCTCAAGGATGTATAAAGAATTTTGATATGTTCTGGAGCATGTTCTGACAGCATTTCATCGGAAGCAAGAAGTTTTGTGCTAACGGAGACACCATCATTTACTGTCGACAAAATATTGGAGAGAGTTTGAAAGAGTACACCAAGCGATTCATCCAAGTCAAGACGGACATGGAGTACTACGAGGACAAAGTAGCTATGGCTGCCTTCCTGATGGGTCTTCTTCCGGGGGTGATGAAAGACAATGCGGCAAAAACACAAGCAATGACTTTTGGAGATCTGTTATATAAGATAGAAAAAAGAATTTTAGTCGAAGAAACCAGGGCCTCAGAGATGGAATCCATGTCTCAATTCTATCAGGATCCGAATCTAGCCAATGAAAGTACAACAACGGTGAATGCCCGACCCCAAGCTGCTCAACCAATTACGATTTTCTGACCGCGCGCTCAGACAGTTCAAGCAACAAATCAAACCCTTCAGCGGGTGGCTCAGAACCAACAGTACCATCAGGCGGGTCCAGCAGCTCAGCAGTATGTGCGACCAGCCTCAAATAGATGGGTCGGACCCGCTCACTATGCTGAATTAACCGAATGTGTCTCTACAATCTTCGAGAAAGCACGTGCAAACGTACACTTCTGCAAACCCTTCCCTCTACAGACTCCGAGGGAACACAGAAAGAACAAGTACTGCCAGTTCCAAGACGACATTGGGCATCACACTAAGGATTGTGTGGCTTTGAAGAAAGAGGTCCAATACTTGATAGAAAACGGAAAAGTGGTTGAATTTGTCAAAAAGAATACCGCAGTGGTGCCTAAACAATAAGTTGCTCCAAGACAAGATGGTACCATGATGATTTCCGATGCGATCGAAGAAGAATTTCTAGATTATTTTGATGTGGAAACAGAGTATCTTAATCCAAACCCGGGCAGGAATAGCGTAAACATGGTCAAGGAAATAATCCCTCAAGGAAATGTCAGTGACTTATGTTCATTTTTTGAGTCCTTAACCATTATTGGGGGAGATACAGTGGCAGGAATATCAAACTACTCAAGGAAGAGGCATATCGTTAGTATAACAACACAGTTGGAGGCGGGAGCCTCATCACACCTTTATCGGAACCCATCACCAATTATTTGCTTCGAGGATGACGACATGAGGGAAGTTGCTGGTCCACATGACGCCGTGCTAATCGGATTAGAGATAGCCGGAAACGAGATAAGAAAAATTATGATTGATACGGGAAGTTCCGCCAATATCATGTTCATAACCACATACAATAAGATTACCAATCCTCCAGCTATCCAACGATCCGACAGAACGATAGTGGGATTCACCGGTGCGACCGCGGAAGTCGTTGGAAAATTCGAGGGAATGGTGGAGCTAGGCAGGGGACCATTCAAGAAAATAATGACAGTATTGTTCATTGTAGTGGATGCACCCACATCGTACAACGCCATCTTTGGAAGATCTTGGCTGTCTAAAATGCACGCTATACCATTTACGATCCACCAATGCTTGAAATACGTAGTGGGAAGTAACATTAGAACTGTAAGATCAAGTCAGAAAATGGCTAGAGAATGCTACAAGGCATCGTTGGCCCCTAAGCAGTTGAAGGTGGTCGGATGCAGAAAAGAATAGCAGTCAGAGGGGCCTCCTTCGGATTCCGATCCTGTTGATGATCTGAGGGAGTCCCCTAGATTCATGGTCCCCAATGAAGGTTTTGAGGATCATGTGTTTGTCTCTGGGAAGAGTCTCAAGATAAGAACAAGGTTATCGCCTGAGATAAAAAAAAGCTTAATCAGATTTCTTTTGACCAAATTAAATTTGTTTGCGTGGTGTACAGAGGACGTTATAGGAGTACCAGAAGAGGTCATTTGTCACAGATTAGCTATTCGGAACAGCGTACGTCCAATCATTCATAAGCAAAGATTTTTTTTCCAAGCAAAAACCGAAGCAATAATGGCAGAAGTAAACCGTCTAACGAAAGTAGGCTACATCCGCGAATCACAATATTCGTTATGGACGGCTAACCCGGTCTTTGTAAAAAAGAAAAATGACAAATGGTGGATGTGTGTAGACTTCACTGATTTAAATAGAGCCTGCCCTAATGATCATTTCTCGGTCCCACGAATAGATCAACTTGTGGACTCGACGTCCGGAAATCGTTTACTGTCGTTTATGGATGCATATGCTGGATACAATCAAATCCGGATGGACCCAAGGGATCAGGAGAGCACGACTTTCATAACTAGAAGAGGTCTACATTGCTCCTGAGTTATGCCATTCGGACTAAAAAATACGGGGGTGACGTACAAGCGGCTAGTGAACAAGGCATTCGAAAGTCAAATTGGCAGAAATGTGGAAGTTTATATTGAAGATATGTTAGTCAAAAGCTTAAGAGATGAAGATCATTTGGCTGACCAAGAAGAAACTTTTGTTAATCTGGCTAAAATAAATCTCAAGTTGAACCCAGAAAAGTGCACATTTGGAGTAAAATCTGGAAAGGTTTTAGGTGACATAGTTAGTGAGCCGGGCATCGAAGCAGACCCTCTGCAGCTGAACGCCTTATGTACTATGGATCCACCTAGAACCATTAAGGAAGTGAAAATTTTAACTGGAAGGTTTGCTGCTTTAAACAGATTCATATCCAGATCGTCAGACAATTGTGCTCCTTTCTTCCAAGTGTTAAGGAAAGCAAACCGGTTCGACTGGACGCAAGAATATTCTGAAGCCTTCAACCAAATCAAACAACATCTTTCGCCCCCGGAGATACTGACAAAGCCGACTCTGGGGGAAACGTTATTCCTATACTTAGCAGTGTCTGACCGTGCAGTCAGCTTGGTTTTAGTCCGAGAAGAAGCATGCCTTCCTAAACCAGTTTATTATGTAAGAAAAAACCTCATAGATGCAGAAAAAGATACCTTGAGTTGGAAAAGCTAGCCCTCTCCCTGGTAACATTGGCTCAAAAAATGAGGCCATACTTTCAAGCTCATACGATAGTGGTACGAACATCTTTTCCTTTGAAAAGTATGCTACAAAGACACGACATATCTGGAAGGATGACTAAGTGGTCGGTAGAACTTGAGGATTTTGATATTGAGTTCGAGCCACGAACAGCAATCAAAGTGCAAGCGCTAGCTGATTTTTTAGTGGAATTTCATTCGGACATAGATAATGTGAGCATGGAAGAAGAAAAATTCGACTTTGAATGGCAAGTCCGAACTGATGAGGGTTCTAGATCATTTAGATGTGGAGCAGGTGTGCAATTAACATCACCGGATGGCATTGCAATGTATCAAGCAATTCGACTCGGTTTCCAAGTATCAAACAATGAGGCATAGTATGAAGCAGCCATGGCCGGATTGCGGCTTGCAAAGATTTGTGGGGCCAAACGAGTTAAATTGATCAGTGATTGTCAACTCCTAGTGAACCATGCCCTTGGACGTTCGGATGCAAGAAAATATCATTTGGTGAAGTATCTGGGATTGTTGAAAACCCTGGCTTTGGAGTTCGAAGACGTTCGATTTGAGCATGTTCATAGGGCAGGAAACGCAGTGGCTGATTCATTGACCCAGGCATCCTACTCAGAGGAGTATCCGTGGATAGTTACTCAAGAAAATCTGCCCATAACAAAAGGATCTGAAGCAAGGAAAGGTAGCACTGATAACTACACCTGGACTGGGGGCTACTGATAAGGGAAGGAAAATACAGGTGTTTGACATGTAATTTCGCCTACTAATAAGGTTAGGGCCAATGTATTTAGTGGCTAAGGCCCAAAGTAAAGCACACATAAGAAATGAGGGAGTTGAATGATAGTCCCCTAGAACGTGTTTGTAAATAGTAAAATAGTGAGGTAAGAAATCCATTCTCATAATGGTAAACATGTAATTTCATCTTCTACCTCTTTTCCTATAAAAAGAACATTCCCTTTTGGAAAAAATGTCCAATGATTGAGTAATAATTACAACATATATTCCTTTTATCTTTTCCATTTCTAGCAATTCACTATTCATTGTCATGTCATACGAACATTCTCTAGTCCGACCCATTCACACGAACATCTTTGTTTCTAAGCCTCACTAAAGAATCTCTGAGCGCATCGATAACGACACTAGTAAAAAGTCTTCAATGATATTAAAATTTTTAACAAAGATATTTTCAAGATTTTATTTTTTCTTCGTGTTTTTAAACTGTACATGGTATTTTGAATAATAGGTGTGTGAAATATATTTATATTCACTTTTGATGAAAAAAGATTTCAAGATTTTGTTTTTAGAAAAAAATGATTTCAAAATCTTTATTTTTTGTGAGGTTTTTAATTCTTTAGCATCAAGTCTCTTATCATCGACGTCATCATCATACCAATCGTAGATTGGGTTGTCAAATATGCGCTCAGATACAATTTTATCATCAAAACTAATATCGGTAATTGGTGTCGTATGAATACAAAACTCCTTAGCGGGTACCGATAGTTTTAGAGATAGTTTCCTAGAGGGCACTAATGTAATTTTATGACCATCCATCATAAAACTATATTAACTAGGTTTACCATCATTAATACAATCCATATTAAATCGTCATGGATGTCCTCAGAACTATATGGTAAGCATCTCTAGTAACTATGTCACACCATGCTGCATTTTTTTAACCACAAACAGAAAATGCAATTAAGCAGTGTTTAAAAACTTTTACCTCAGTGTACCCTATCAGTCTTGACAGTATGTACGGGCTGAGAAGAGCTTCAGTCTTGAATGCCAATTTCTGAACATCCTCCTCTCAAATCAGATTCTCATAACATTATTTTAATCGCTTACGAACTTACAAATTCTTCTCTCAATTGTGCAGGTAGACTCGAAGATGTCTTTCTCTATTTTATTCTTCAAATAAGTAAAATCCAGTTTCGGAAACATGTTTCATGTGTCCGCGTAGCAGAAATTGTTGAAGCTGTGATACCAAACTGATGCAGTGGAATTAGAATAAGAACAAACGGGTAAACGAAACCATGGGGTTTCTAAAAACATTGGTTCTCTTAGATCCAAAGTCTGAAATTTTCTCCACTAAAAAAGCAACTAAGTCGTTCAATTAGGGTTTGGTAGAATTAAATAACAATCATCTGAAACCCCAAGACAAAATAAGGAAAGAAAATAAATGTATCAACATTAAATCCTAGTAAATCTGAAATAATAATTAAAATATACTCTTAAAGTAAAATAAAATATTAATTTAAAAAAAACATTTAACTAAATTTAAATATTGGGCTACATAATCTTCAGATTTTATATATAATTGTTTTGCCAAATGAGAAAAAAAAGAGGTTATTTTTAAATGTGAACAAGGAATACAAAGTGACCATTGTTTAAGGATCACCATAAATCTCGCATCAGGGTGATAAATGTAAAATTCTTACTGTGATTTGAAAAAAGGATTTAATGTTTTCAACTCTTGTTTTTTTATGCGAAACCAGAGTTAAATAAAATGCGAAATGTGAAATCATGAAAAAAGAAAATATGAAATGTGAAACGAGTTTTAAATTTAAAAATAACATATAATTTTATCTAAGTGCGATATATTATATGCAAAAGCATAATTAAATTTGAAAATAATTTTTTAAGTGCGAGATGTTAGAGGCTAGATACGAAACGAGTGTTAAGTTCGTTTATTTCTTTTGCTTAAGTAGTAAATGCAAAACAAAGGTAAAATAAAAATGTAGAAGATGAAACCGGGTTAAAATAAAATGGGAATGGAAAATGTGAAACCAATGGTACCTTTGATTTTTTTTTTTTGTATAAATGAAAAATACGAAACCAAAAATAAAAATGTGAAATGTGAAATTAGGGTTAACTGCATCGCAAAAAATTAAACAAATAATATTATTCATGGATCTAATTTTATTGGTATAATAATAATAATAATAATAATAATAATAATAATAATTAAAAAAAATAGAATTACAATTTTAAAAATAATAACTTTCAAAAATTTAAATCACAATAAAAAATAAAAAGAGGAGAAGATATGCCTATTTGGTATTTTTCTTAAATGTATTTCATAAAACTCTGGTCTATATAGATATTAGTAACCGGTATTTCTTAAATAGTAGTCCGTAACTAAATTATTAATTGTGTTTTAAATAGTAACTCGTCCAAATATGTATATTAAATACGTTAAACAAGAAAATCAGGTTACTCGATCGCATGTTTTTCTCTTATCTAGGTAAGTTCTAAATAAAAATGGAATCGTGGACAGATCTAAACTTGGGACTCTTTGGGTTAAGGAAATTAACCAAAACTAGTATACTTAGATGCACTTTGATATTAAGACTTGCATGACATAGTTATATATACATATGTTGCTTCAAATTATTAATATAAGAGGCTATTGATTAGTTTCATATATTTATTGATAAATATAATTAAGTTTAGACGGATTCGGATGAAATCTTAGATCCAAAATTAATAACAAATATAATACCGAATAAAAAACAAAATGATAATACGTTTCTAAAAGTATATTACGAAGGTATAAAGTTCATTTCCTAGTTTTAAAGGAGATTATACATTATCTACAATAAATAAACTTATATTTCAACTTTTTAAAATATTTTTTTTAGCGACGGAACAAATTTCATTCACTGAGTCGGATTTATGTTGGTAGTGTTTTGACCGATTGGTTTTCAACTTTCTAATGGGTTAGATTTTTTGATCCGGTTAATTTATATTTTTTCCGTAGTTCCCTAGTCCTTCCAAAAGAACTGATGGATAACTAATTCTGTAATCGTTTGATCAGCGACTTTGTGAATTTTTACTTTAAATTTATTTGTTGTGGTTGAGTGTCATTTCCCAAGGTATATCAAATCACATCTCAATCTTTTATGGTCGAAGTTCTAACAGTCTTAGACTACATTGATGTTACACGTGATGGACATATTTCTCTAGTCGAGAACCTGAGAGACATCTCATTATTGCCTTGCGTTGACCATGTTCCTGCTTCATCGCCGATCAGAATTTTTTTAAAAAAAATTTATTTTTCCAAAGGAAAAAGAGTACAACAAACAAGTAGCAGATTGTTGGATTTATGAGGACTTTCTAATGGTTTCCACTAAATTTCAAACTTTTACTTTTATGGTGATTCTTGTTTGTTCTATGTATGATAGTATCCCTCTAGTTATTTTTTAAGAATGAAGGAAGAACTAAAGTCCAAAGAATAACCTTTTATGTATTTTGAAGAATGAACGAGAAACTAAAATATGAATAGTAGCCCCTAGTTCTTTTTTAAGAATGAAAGAAGATCTAATATATGAAGAGTAGTCTCATAGTCCGTCTAAAGAATGAAGAAGGAACTAAACTCCAAAATAGTTATTTTTTAAGAATTAAAGAACAACTATTAAATGCTGTAAAATAGCCTCAATGTTCTTCAACTAATGAGTTATAATGTTTTTTTTAATTATTTGTTATGCCAAAAAATGTATCTTTATATAACATTAAATGGTCGCAAAGTCACTTATTTACGGGTTTAATTGTGTTGATTTTTTAATTAAAACATGGAGGGTTGTTTTAGAAATATTTTTAAAAGTACAATACTCATTGATTAGCATGTGTCTAAATTTTTTAGTAACCCAGGTATGTTGCCGATATAAATCCTTTTATCTCCCTTATGTTTATCCTCTTTTGATGTTTGTCCTTTTCGTTGTGATTGCATTATCGTGGAAGTTTCTTTTATCCCGACTGGATTATGCCAAAAAGAAAAGTACGAGGATTGTGGAAGATAACATCTTACTTCTGGTATAGTTATCGGTTTTTCTTGTTCCCGGACATAATATCTACTCAGCTCGAGGTTTTTCTATTTGCAAACAAATTATTGATAAGACTCATGTAAAAATAAGGTTGAAAAAATATATGAGTTTAAACATGTTGGATAAAAAACACTCTTGTAAAAAAGGTTGTTCCTATGTATTGTCATGACGAAAGGCCTAAACCTATTATTTTTTTAAGATAACGTGGCCGAAGTTTTTAATTTGAGAAGAAAAAATAACATGAATAATTGAGGCAGAAACGGAAGTAGTTGTGAAGTATCACAAAGGTATTATATTGTTAAAAAGAAGCTTATGTTGTTAAACTTATTAAATCCAATAAAGATACAAGGTTCGTTATCCATAATTGATATGGATACTATATTTTAAAGCGTTTAATGGAGAATATTCAATACTATATGTAGGGGTGGTCAATGGTTCCGGAATCACGGTTCAAAGCTGACAATCTGCTTATGAACTGGCGGTTTACCTGCGAAACTGGCTCATTAGAACTGCAAACTGGCAAGACCGCAACCCGTCAGGACCGCAAACCATTAGGACCGCCAGACCGCCAGGACCACATAAGAAGTAAACTGGCAGGATCGCAAACTGGCAGGACCGCAACCTGCTAGGACCGCAACCAGCCTGGACTGCAAACTGGCAGGACTGCGAAACCACGGTTTATTTGTAAAAAACCGCGGTTTATTGGTAAATATTATAAATGTTTTATTTATTTTATAACAAAAATGTTATATTTAAAAAATATTGAGATATTGCATATTATATTATAGAATTATTATTACATTTTGGTTAATATTAATTTGTTTTGGTTATTAATATTTTAAGTGTTGTAATGATTATATAGTCCAAAATTTTAAATATTATTTATGTTATTATCACATTTTGAATATTATTATTATGTTTTTAGATCTAATATTAGTAGTTTTGATTTTAATATTACAAACCAAAACTATATCTTATCATGTTAAAATATTACATTTTGAATTTTATTACTATGATTTGGTTTTAAATATTACAAGTGTTTGTTATTATTTTTAAACCAAAATCATATTTTATCATGCAAAAATATTACAAGTTATATTTATTATTTTTAATATGAGATTTTGAATTTTATTATTGTGATTAGGTTTTAAATATTACAAGTGTTATTTATTATTTTTAAGTTATATTGTTATAATTTTAATATTACATTGCGAATTTTATTATTGTGATTAGGTTTTAAATATTACAAGTGTTATTTATTATTTTTAAGTTATATTGTTATAATTTTAATATTACCTTTTGAATTTTATTATTGTGATTTGGTTTTAAATATAACAAGTGTTATTTATTATTTTTAAGTTATATTGTTATAATTTTAATATTACATTTTGAATTTTATTATTGTGATTTGGTTTTAAATATTACAAATGTTATTTATTATTTTTTAAACCAAAATCATATTTTATCATGCTAAAATATTACAAGTCATATTAAAATATTTAATATTACAAATGCTAAAATATTACAAGTTATATTAAAATATTTAATATTACAATTGCTAAAATACATTTTTTAGTCTCTTGTCGCTAACCATTTTTTTAAGTCACAAAATTTTCTCAACAGTAACTGCAATTTGTAATGGATCTCCCAAAACTTGTCCTCGAGTTTCACGATTAACCTTACTTAACGCAGCAGCAATCAAATCGACCGTCTTCGTACTAAGACTTTGTTTAGGAACAACGGTCCAACTCTTAGTTATAGTTGGGTGTTTGACACTTCGTGTCACCTTGTCGACTATTTTAGAACTAAAAGTTGGTTTGGCGGTCTTACTCAAAGTCGTACGTGTAGTACTAACAAGTTTGACGCTTCACCTCTCCTTATCGGAAATTTTCAAACTAAATTTTTGTTTGAGGGTCTTACTCATATTCGTAGGTTCAGTGGCACATTTGATGCTTCGTGTGATCGGATCCCTCTCGTGTGGAGGAGACATCATAAAAGAAGAAAATTCCGAAAAATCAGTTTTCGGAGTTGCTTGTCCTAACCTGTTGTTAAAGCCACAAAACGGCATTGGAAATTTGAAATAAGCACAAATAATAACTAATACAAACTAATAACAATATTTTTTCGAAAAAAAAATCTAACTATTTCGAAAACAGAAGTACGATATGTAAAATACAAAAGTTAAGCTTAATAAAAAATCTAGAACAAGTTGAGAGATTTAGAGAGTTTATAGTAGATTTAGAGAGTGTGTGAGGTTGGAGTTGGGGTCTCCTCTATTTATAGGGAAGACCCAAATTTATTTTTAATAAAATTTCGAAAAATTGCATCTGTCCGGGGCATCCGGACGAAATGTCCGGATGCCCCGGATGAAAAACGCAACGGCTAGTTTGATCAACTAGCCGTTGCGTTTGAACGTGCGGACCATCCGCACGTCTGACCGGATGGTCCGCACGGTGACGTCACGGATGACGTCACTTGCTCACGTCATCTGTGCTTGATTTTTTTTTTTTTAAATATATTTTTTTATAAAAAAATTAATTTTTTTATAAGCTATGCACTTTAAACTATTTAAAAAAAATCAAAACTCTATATATAGGATTGCGCACTAATATTTAAAAAAACTTAAAAAAAATTATATAAATAGAAAATTTGAACTATTATTTAAAAAAAATATAAATCTATAAATAGATTTTTCGAACTATTAGTTTTTTAATAATTTTAGTACTTTTATGAAAAAAAATATATTAAAATTCTCTAGATTATTGAAAGAAATTTTATATTATTAACAAGTTAATTTGGACATTTGTCTGGGAGCGTCGTTATTTTCACATAATGGTAAATAATAGATAGTTTATATTGTTGATGATGTTAATCTCCTAAATAAATATATTTAATTAATTAAATTTAATTATGCCATCAGAATATAATTCATTTTTAGGAACAAAATTATATATAGTTAATTGAAACACCGTGGTTATTTTTGAATTTATTTCACAACCAAATTACATGTGTTTATACAATTGGAACATAATCCAAATTTATACAATTTAAAAAAATTTAAATTTATACTTCAAATATTGAATACTTCAAATATTAAATTTATACTTCAAATGTTGGTATCGAAATACAAGTAGACGTATATATTTTATTTAATATCTACATAATATTAAATAAAATATCTTAAATACATAAATATAAATATATAATCAAACGTTTCAAAATCAAATTACAATTATTTTGTTAGAAGGTAATTGATTGATTATAAAATTTCGATTAAAATGATAACATATTTAAATTAAAATAATTAAAATACATGAAATAGCATAATTAACTCAGGTCGTGTATATGGTACATATCTCAATTATTGAAATTAGATTCAATTAACACTTACAAATTAGTTTTAAATAACATTATAAAATATTTTGATAAACGGTTCTTAAATGGTTTGGCTGGTGGTTTGATAAATGGTTCTTAAATGGTTTGTCTAGTGGTTTGAACTGACGGTTTAACTGCGAAACTGGCCCATTAGAACTGCAAACTGGCAGGACCGCAGACCGGCAGGACCGCATAAGGAGCAAACTAGCAGGACCGCAAACTGGCAGGACCGCAACCCGTGGTTCTGATTTAAACGGTTCCGATGGTTCGCGGTTCAGACCGTTTGCCACCCCTCATGTTCTACCCAACATTTTCCTAATGTCGTTAAGCATAACTTGTATGTTTTCTAATAAATTGATAGTTACACACTTTTTTATTATATGGGTGAACCTTCTAGTGTTTAATTTTATTTTATTTTATTTTATTTTATCAGAATTTTGATTCTATAAAATAAACCAAAGCAGCAGAGTTTATTGAGGTTTGTTGAGATACTTTTTTTTTTCTACAAGTGTTCTTTCCTCGTGTTATTTTCTTTTCACTATTCGATAGAATGAAAGAGCTAACTATAGGTATAATAAAACTTTATGTTTCTAGTTCCAAACCGTTTTGTTCAAATTGTTTAAGCTATGTTTAGATTTTTATAATAGTGTTTCTAACTTTTTGTATTCTAACTCATTCATTAACTGTTTATCTTCTTTCAAGATATGATTACAGATACATGGAAGCATCGTATTTGCTAAATTAGTCGAACAATGGGGGCTCAAAGCTGATGTTGATTTACAAAAAAAAAAATCAAATATTATACTACAATAACTTGACAATGTAGTCGATGATGTCTTTTGTCTCGCAGGAGGGCATTGATTTAGAAGCCACGAAATAAAGCAAATAAAGCAGTAGTACTAACATACTTACATATGTGAGTTTACAAACAGTTTAAGCTCGTAGATTTCTTTATTTCCTAAATCCAAAGACTAGATTTGTAGCTATATAATTCCAACTTTGCATCATTAATATAAGAATATATGAACTATTATTGAGTATATTTGGAAACTTCAATTCACGTCGAATAAGTTTTTATCATCTTATTTTAGTACATATATTTTATTTAATAAAAATATGTCTGCTTCTTTTACAGGACACCTTGATTGAAAAGATGTAATGCAAATAATCATAATATAATCCCTTTCGTGAGTTTGCAAACGCAAGTGTAGGCTACAAGTAACTTGTAGCATAATTTTCTATTTAAATTGCTCATATATTAATTAGATTTCCTATTAATTTGATTTTTTATATGAATTTATATTTTCTATTAATTTGGTTTTCTATATTTTTATTAGATTTCCTATAAATCTTGTCTTCTACATTAATTAGATTTGCTATAAATTAATAGATTAATATATCTGAGCCATCCTATAAATAAAAGAATATATTTTTTATGCAAAGTGTGAGGAAACTTTTGTGAGCTGCATATTTTCTGAGAGAGAAAAATATCTCTAAGTATTTTTAAGAGATAAGTGAGGTGAAAGAAAAACACTGAAAAGAGGGTTCTATGAATCACGAGTGATTGAGTCCTTTGTGTTTGAGAGTCTTTTTGTAACCTACTTATTAATAAAAAGAGTGTTCGTTTCCCGTGGATGTAGAATTTCTTCACGATCTGAACCACGTAAAATTTTATCTTGTGAGCTTGGTTTATTATTATTTTTTTTGTTAACCTAACAAGTGGTGCGGTCAGCGTGGAGAAACAGTAGAAGGAGTAGATGTATTGCTGATATTTAGGTTGGAGAAGAAGATCTCGCCTAATAACCAGAAACACGAAAGATGAGTTCCATGAAGCTTAGCCTAGAAAGATGAACGGATTTAATGATTTCAACCTCTGAAAAATTAAGGTTAAGGCTTACCTAGTACAGAAGGGATTGGTTGCTGCTATTGATGATAAATCTATACAAATCGATATTGTGGTTTTGTCGATGCAATTGGTTACGTTTTATATATGGAAATGCATGAGGATGTTCTTGAAGTTATAACGTATCACAATGCTATCAAGATTAGTGATAAATAAAAATAGCTTACAGCCATGAAAGAAGAACTAAGATCTTTCAAGAAGATGAACACCTGGATTCTTGTGAAGTAGTTGAAGGGTCAAAATCTAGTTGGGAGTAAATGGATATTCAAGAATAAGCCATGAATTCCTGGTGTTGGGTTAGCCAGATGAGGGTGTCGATTTTAATGAGATACTTTCACCGGTTGTGAAACAAACCTCCATCGGGGTTATGATGTCAATTGTTGCTAGATTTGATCTTGAGTTAGATCATATGGATGTCACTACTGCCTTCCCTACATGGTGAATTAGAAGAGACAATTTACATGTATCAACCAAAAGGGTTTGAAGAAGGAAATGAAGATTATGTGTGTTTGTTAAAAAGACCTCTCTATGGGCTGAAATAGTCGTCGAGGAAGTGGAATAGAAGATCTAATTCTTCTATGAGATCTATTAAATATATTCGTAGCTACTACGACAACTGTGTTTATTGGAATGGGGAGATACACATGGAGAGAAAATTTCTATTGTTGTTGTATATTGATGACATACTAATAGCTAGAAAAGATAGGAGGAAGACTCAACTGAAATTAGAGTTTGAGATAAAAGATATGAGATAGGCTAAGAGGATACTTGGTATTGAGATCAAAAGGAACAAGCCGAATGGGTATTTATTTTTATCTCAACAAGAATATATATAGAAAATCCTAATGAAGTTATCGATGTCTGAAGCAAAAACGGTTAGAATTCTCATTGGTTCCCAATTCAAACTTACTGTAACTCAAGCATCAACCGAAGAATCGAATAAGAAGTATATGCTGGAGATACCTTATGCCAATGTCATTGGTAGCATTATGTATGCTATTATTTGCACGAGACCTGATCTTGCCTATACTGTAAGTATTTTGAGCAGATTTATATCAAATCCGGGAAATCCGCATTGACATGCACTCAAGTGTCTGATGAGATCCTTGAAGGGTTCAGCTGCGGTAGGGTTGTGTTACAATCAGAAAGATACGTGTAATATATTGCTGAAAGGGTATGTGGACTCTAATTATGCAGGTTGCCTTGACACAAGGAAGTCTACTTCGGGTTATATGTTTACTGTGCTTGGAGTATTGGTTAGTTAGAAGTCTTGTCTATAGAAGGTTGTTGCGTTTTCGTCTACGGAAGTTGAGTATATGGCTGCTACAGAAGCCATGAAGGAAGTTATTTGGTTGAAGGGATTGTTTAATGAGCTCAATGGTGTGGAGCAAGATGCCGTTTTGTTCTGTGATAACACTAGTGCCATTCATTTGATGAAAAATCCAAAGTTTAATGAGCTAACTAAACATATAGAAATTAAACTGCACTTCATTTGAGACGTGGTGGAGAATGAGCAAGTGAAGGTGGATAAGATTGCTAGTGAAGAAATTCCTTCGGATGCTCTGACCAAGGTATTACCAATTTTGTTTACAACATTGCTAGATACAATTATAATTATAATCCTACTTAGTTTTAGAAACAATATTATCTTACCTACTCGTATCGTAGCTGGCATATAATCTTGATCATTTCCACAGTTGACCCATCCCCCTCAAATCCCCACCATTTATAGCATCTATGTATGATGTTGGGCTTTGGTATTTTAACCCCCATCAAAGTGTGCTCCATCAAAAAGGTTTTCATACAAAACAAATTAGCATTCCATGGTGGTTTTCAAAACTAAAATAATAACATATACTAGCAAACTTACGAATAGAACAGCGACGCATCCGATAACTCTACCGAGATTTCCTGCAAAGAGATATTTGGTAAGGGACCGGTGCAGCTTTTCATCTATAGCTCTTTACCGAACGTAGTCGTTCATTTTCACCAAGTCCTCGACGTAGAACAATAATATCCAACCTACTATGTTCCCTAAAACTGAGAAAAAGAGGGTCGAGCAAATAAAAAGTATAAAAAGATTAGCAATGTCATTCGCCCCATCCTCTCCTCCGTCCCTAAATGCTTTCTCTATAGATTTCTTCAACCCAACCAACAACAATGCTACATTAGTGCAAAAATACATAAAAAAATATGTATAAATAAAATTACATTTATCAAAGCATTCAATACAGATTTTTCATTCGTCGGCCTGCTTTTTCGAGCGCGGGGACTAAAAAAATACTTATGAATTAAGATAGAATCATTCTCAGCCCCTTCAGCGAATTGGCCAGTGAACACTCAAGCTTTATTCATATGCATCTCCTCCGTCCCGTGTTTTAGCCCAAATACGATTTTCACATCGGTCGTACTTAGCTTCACAAACTTACCTCCTATTTTGAAAGCTTCTTCCTTTAACGAGTAACTACTCGCCATTCCTCGATCAGTTTATGGAACTTTTTGAGTTTTAAACCCTCATTCTGGAGGTCGAACTATGCTTTTAAAAAGGTATCGAATGTAGTGTCTCTACACGCGTCGCATTCATGTTTCATGGAACAAACACCACTGTAATTTGAACCGATTACTCCAACATAAATCGCATGTGCGTTTTACCTAACCAAATGACCTACATAGATATTTACAGCATCCTACCACACACACAATGCGATTGACGTATAATTTCACTACACGTTACGTATTACAGCCAAAACAAAACACAGTGTGATATACTAATTAAACGCTAAAAATAGGCACACGACTGCGTGGTACGCCTAACCCATACGTAAGCATAGCTACACACAACAAAACCCAGGAAAAGAGGATGCGATTTGCACCTCTTTTACACATGAATGTCCTCCGATTTCGATACCTACTCAAAATTTCCCTAACCAGACTTACAAAACCTCGATATTGAAACAATGCTAAGCAACCAAAAACTAAT
The DNA here is from genome assembly GCA_036936605.1 of Limnanthes douglasii subsp. nivea. NCBI lineage: Eukaryota > Viridiplantae > Streptophyta > Magnoliopsida > Brassicales > Limnanthaceae > Limnanthes > Limnanthes douglasii. Next base: position 270,108,567 of record JAUPFV010000004.1, read on the forward strand.
ATCAACAAAACAAGTACAACCATCTATACCCAGAATTTAAAAGCAAACCCAAAAATTAAGTTCATACCCAACCCACTAACGGTACTGGATGAAATTGGAAAAAAAGAATACCATAATACAAACTGTACTTTTCTATGGAAGTCGGCTGAAAAACTTAGACCGTCTAACATGCATAATAAGATCGATTTGGTTAGTTAGTTTAAAACAATTACCTTTAGTTCACTTTCGACGTCGGGAAATAACATCCGGCAACGTAACCACGTCACCGACGTCTGATATTTGGTCAGAAAGGGTTTATGGTTATCACCCGACTAATCAACTTCTAGCGACGGTAGTTTGGCCGGGTGCTAAGACGGTTTCGTTAACAAAATAGGTTTACGGCTCTTCTGTATGAGTTTTTATGTCTCTCTTTTTAAAAATTAGGAAATTCAAATTTGAGAGGGAATGACAATCCAAAAGTCTGGCTTAGAGGGGAAAAAAGTGGATTTCAACCTAAATGACCCCATTTATACCCTTGGAGGTATTTTTGTCTATTTTTTAGGCTAGGGTACTTTATGGTACCTTCCTATTTTTGGGCACTAGTTTGTTATTACATACTTGATAATGTATTTATTGGTAGTTTTCTCTTTTTTATGTGATTTAAGTTTTATTTTTTTATTAACTGTTTTGCTTTGTTTTTTTTTCCGGAGGGAACCCGCAGTCGCTACTCAAAGTGCAATGAGTGCGCACAGGGTATACCCTCAGTCTGACGCAATAGCCGGCAAATCAACGCCAGAAAGTAAACCACACAAGATCACAGACTCAGCCGAGAAAGCGTATGTAGAGGGACCCGAACTCATGACCTTTGGTCACAAGCATGCCTTACTCAACCAACTCGTCTACCCCTTGGCAAGAATTTTATATTGTTGTAAAATTTTCATTTCTTATTGTTTTTTTTCTTGTCCATTTAACTTTTATAGGTATGGTAGCAAAGTGCTTACTATTCTAATTCTTTTTGTCTTGTTTTACTTTTCAGATTTTTATATCTTTTACAACACATCATAGAGTTTAGTTCATAGTGTGTATTTTTATTCTTTATATCCTATTTATATGTAATTTTTAAGTTTAATAAAATTGATTTAATGTTCAATAAAATAGAGAAATGAAAATATAATCTTCAACCAATATTTATATAATATTATATGTTGTATTCTAGAATTATGATATATTTTTACAATATTATAACAGTGTTTGCAACGACAAGACCCATTATCATTCGGATAACATTTGCAACGGATTTTTTGTTATCACTACTTTCCGGCTGCAAACAGTTTTTATTACCGATCGTGTTGATAAAACAGGCAGTTTCAGTTGCAAATCATTTGCAAAATGTTTAATGCAACAGATCAACGATAAATTCGGCAGATCAATTGCAAAAAGCCTTGATTTGCCGAATAGTAAAATCTTCATCTTTTTTCTCCATCCTAGATTATGATCTACTTCGTCCTCTTCTATAATATTTGGATTTTAGGCTCTACCTCCTTTTTTTTTATTTTTACGACGCTTTCGTCGCTTTTTATTTGTATCATTTGATCATTGGTAAAAAAATTATTATTCTTCTTTTGATACTCTATTTTTATTCTTATTTTTTTTATGGGATTCTTTTTCATACTTATCCTGCAATATTTTGGGGTAACATCATCTCATTTGTACTTACTCATATATTGATTGTATGGATTAAAGATTTAAGTTTGTGAGCTTGCAATAGGAGTTGCTCTTACAAATGCAGCAAGCCTCATTCTTGTTCTTTTCTCAATTGCTGAGTTAGACACTCTATATCAAGCCTCATTCTTGTTCTTTTCTCAATTGCTAAGTTAGACAATCGATATCAGTCGGTGGCATCACTGAATCCTCTTCATCTAGTATATCTTCGTCCACATTAAAGTTCTGTTTTTCGTTCAGATAAAGTTCCTTCTCAATCTCTTCTTCAACTTATATATCAACATTCTATACCATGTCTGAAATATTTTTGTTTGGATTTTTAGATTATTTTGTTTTCAATGGAAACAAAAATAAATTATTTTCCACAAAAGATGTCAATTAATGTGAATATTTTGTGATCACTTAGCTTAACTAAAACGGGGATTGATCTCAAAGTAACTTTAATGGATGTTTAAAAACAGAGAATTAAGAGAGTGAAAAAGAACCCAATAAGTGATCATAAAGATGTGTTATTTTTTCATTAATATCACACATTTATATATAGGTCATGTTACAATAAATATCTCTCAAATATTTGAGATAATAGATTATATTTCTCTAACCATTAAGATATGCACTTAACTGTATATTTGACTTAGTCTAAACAAATATTTACACATTTGGATAAGCTAATGGCCGAGTAGTTCACACTAGACTAATCACACCCTTATCACTTACTATGTTTGACATTATACACTATATTTATTTGATAAATTTTTTATTTATTAAAAATTTTAAATAAAGTAGTCATACATAGATCGTTTTGATTATTTATAGTCATATTTGTTTCTTTTTTAATATTAATTTTTTTAATAAATAAAAATATTTGAGAATCGTTATTTAATTATTGATTCTTTATGTCATTGATTAACTATAATTGTAAAACAATTACAAAACTTAAATTTTTTATTTAAAAGCTATTTTTTTTAGTCTTCGTAAATTTGAAAATCCAAATTAATGACAAAAAGAACCGAAGAACATGTTGTTTTAACAACCATAATATTGTTAAATATATTAAATTCATTATAGATATTATGCCTATTTTAGTAGGCTCACTCTCCTATATTATTACTCTATAGATACTGGATTAAGCATTTTGTAAATATACAATTGTAACTAATAAAAATCATAGTTGTCTTTTGTTTTTCTCATTTTTTTTGTTTCTCTATTTTCTACGAATATATATAAAAGAGGTATATCTTCTTATGTCTTTCGTTTTTTCTCAAAAAAATAACTTTAAATATATTTAAAAAGCTTGAATTTATTCATTCATGAACAAAATCGTATTGCTCTTCTCCAACAGCATGCCCAAAAAAATTGATGTTCTTCACCCTGTTCCCGAAGAAAAACATTATGGATTTCGTCTGTTAATAAAGAACTGCAAGCACAAGCCTGCTAACATGTTGGGGAATTCCTATACTATAATCCACGAGAAATCTTACACCTATAATAAAATCTTGAAAGAAAAATAAAAATTGTATCTATAAGAATATATTAAAAAAACATCTATAAAAATAAAATTCTTATTGATTTTGTAAAGCTTCTCGAAGTCTAAACTTAAGTTAAACCCGCATTGAAATTAAAACTTGGTCAAACATGCAAACATTGGATAAATTGTTGATTTAGTTTATAAAAGTGAGTTTAAACTTTTCGGACGTTGATTTAGAGAATTGTTTGGTATGGCGAATGTTTACAATTTTTCTCAAACCCTTTTTAGAACAAGAATACGAAACAGGTTATTGCATTAGACTGACGGTTTACCATGTGCGCATTCATTGCACTCTGAGTAGCGGTTGCGGGTTCCCTCCGGAAAAAAAAATACCAAACCAGAAAACACAAATATATAATTTTTTATCAAATATCAAGGTAAATATTTGTTATACTTTTAATTATTTGTATTTATAGTTTTCTACTGGAATCATACTTGTTTAAGATTTCACATAAATATTTTTTATTTTTCAAATTTATATATAAAACTAATTTTAATGATTCAAATAATTTTATTAGTTAACAATTTACATTAATATTATCAAGTTATTTTTTAAAAAAATTTGCCATCATGTACGAGTTGTACCATCGAAATTCGTGATTTTAGCTTAGTTGTGTTTAAACTTTTGGAAAATCTTTGTGTTGCACTAATGTCGGCAAACTAATTTGACTTTAGTATTATTTTTTTACGATTTGGCATTAGAAGTCCATAATGTTTTTTTTGGTGTAAAAAAGCTTTAATTAATTGAAATAGGTTGCATACAGGGTTCTGGGGCATACCCCAAGAGAGACCTCGATAAATGACTACGAGAGTTCAATGAGAAAAACTGGAACATAAAACAATGAAACAATCTAATTTTAGCGAAATGGATCGTCCAATACTAACGAACAAAATACGGCAGAAACTCCTAGGCAACAACCAGCGGCATCCATAGATGATGAAGAGAGCAAAAGAGCCTGGTCACGAACCGCCCACATCCAAGAGTCCTGCAAAAATAGAGTAATAAGTAATAATTTTAGAAAGGCCACTCAGTCTTGGTGCCTTGGAATCTATACCGGAGATCTGAAAAGATCCGGTGAGAAACCGAAGAGGCGATGGAAGGAGGGGAACCAAAGGTTCTGAGGTTTCTCTCCTTCCAGACATGGTAAATTATCGCGGCGAAACTAGACTGCCAAATGTGAAGGTTTCGAGATTGAGACCAATTTGACGCTTCGCGAACCGAAGACTGCCAACAAGTGGCGTTGAGCGGGTATCCAATTTTAATACTTGTATGGGACCAAATACTCTGAGTGAAGCTACAGTCAAAGAGGAGATGAGAGATAGTTTCATTATCAGAGTTACATAGGGCCCAGCAGGCTGGGATATTATAGTCCCAGCTGATGAGTTTGTCTTTGGTGACAAGCTTGCCCTGGATAGCAAGCCATAAGATGAAAGAATGACGAGGGATGTTTGATTTATTCCAAACTAACCCGGCCCACCCTACAGTAAGGTTGGGCTGCCGAATGGCTAGATACGTGTCCTTGATTGTGAATGAGTCGCATCCTTGTTTCGCCTTCCAGAAGGGAATATCAGTGAAGTGGACATTTGGTGGAGGGAGGGAGAGGAGAAGATTTTGTATTTCCAGCAGGCCTGAGCGACTTTGAGCAGAAGCTGATCGAATATTTGATGGCCAATTCCAAGTTCCATTAAGAATGATATCCGAGACCTTGAGGTTGCTCCCGAGTCTGGAGTCTTTGATGAGACGATCACCATAATGGGATGCAAGAGAGGAAGATATTAACCATGGGTCGTGCCAGAAGGAAGTACTCAATCCGTTACCAAATGCCACCCTGCAAAGATTACAAGCCAGAGGGCGGAGACGCAAAATTTTCCTCCAAATCCAGGAGGACGAGGAACCCACGGGTAAATTCCAGAAATTATTATTTTTAATTTTTTCCACTTTGATCCATTCACTCCAAATAGATTGAGAAGTATTATTAATGATAGACCAGAGATGCTTGAGGACAGCCGCCTGATTCCAGATTTTTAAGTCGAGAATCCCAAGGCCGCCCTCTGATGCGGGCGAAGTGACCGTGGTCCAAGCTACTTTGGCCCCATGCATTTTCATGGCCGATCCCGACCAGAGAAAGCGACGAAGGTACTGACTTAATTCTTTAATTATCCTTGAGGGGAGGATAAAGATAGATGACCAATAGACTTGGCCCGCAAAAAGGACAGACGTAGTAAGTTGAAGTCTACCAGCGTAAGAGAGATGCTTTGTGGTCCAAGATTCAATTCTCGAAGTGATTTTATGGAGGAGGGGGCGACAATCGGAGTGGGTGAGGCGGCTAGTGAGGAGAGGAACTCCTAAATATTTGACTGGAAGAGATCCTTCAGGGTATCCCATGAGCGAACTGAGGTCTACCCTAAGAGAGTCATCAATACCAGAGAAAAAAATGTTACTTTTTTCCGGGTTGACTTTAAGTCCCGAGAGAGAATAGAATTCCTCAAGGGCTTCTTTGATAAGGAGAAGGGAGTTAAAGTCGCCGTGACAAAAAATCATTAGATCGTCGGCAAAGAGAGATTAATGATTTTGAGCTTTTGACACTTCCAGTGAAATTGAAAATTCTTATCTTGACTCTTCTTTTTAAGAATGTTGGAGAGAACCTGCATGACCAGAACAAAGAGAAAGGGGGAGAGCGGGTCACCTTGTCTTAACCCTTTCCTACCTTTGAAGTTGACATAAAGGTCTCCATTTATATTTATGGAATAAGAAGGAGAAGATATACATTTTATGATCCAGGTGATCATTTTATCGGGGAATTGCATCGCTACCAAAATATCTAGAATGAGATGCCATATGACGTTATCAAAGACTTTCATTAAGTCAATTTTAAGCGCAACCTTTCTGACTGATTGATTAGAATGGTACCCCTTCAATAGCTCTTGGGAAAGGAGAATGTTATCGGAGATATTTCTGCCTTTCACAAAAGCTGATTGAGAATTATCGATAAGATAGGGGAAAGACTCTTTAATTCTATTTGCTAAGATTTTGGATATGATCTTGTAGCAAACATTACAGAGTGCAATGGGTCTACCCAATCAATCCGTAAACCTTTGTTTTTTTTACCTACATTTTATATTTAATTTTCTACTATAATTTATATTTTTAAAAAAATAAGATACACTAAATTTATTTTAATTAATTAGTTTGATTTTATTATAAATTGTACTCTATACACAAATTTAAACAATAATATTTAATAATATAGAAAATATCCCATAATTATCAATTATACATAAAACTCATAGGTAATAGAATTCCTAAAAGATATTTTGGATTATTGATATAATATATGAAAAAATATATGGATATAATATCTAAAAACTCTATTCTTATTTTAAAAAACAAATTGGAATAATAGAGTTCTTTAAATTGATATTAAAATAGTATTAAAGAAATTATGGATATAATCTTTAAAAATATATTCGTATTTCACGAACTTGAAAAGTGTTTTATAGTGCCTCTTACTGAAATTGAATAGTTGGCTCAACATTAACGGAAGAACAATCTAACAATTTTTGTTTAATGCACGAACAACTATTGTTAAAGACTCTGATCAAAAATTTCGTTCAGGTTGTGAATGACGAAGAAGCATACAATGCGATTTCGAGATATTGAAAGAACATGTAAAAAAGGAAGCACAGGATGAGAGGAAACCCTTCAAGGGTACTTTTAAGATTGACAATTAGAACTCGAATCAAGGATCCTCTAGTTGGACATGAAGCGACGATAATATCACAAAATTAAAACAAGAAGTCGAAATCTTACTTTTATGCATGACCAAAGATATAGGAAGGAAAGGATATGGAGCCTCGTCTAGAGGGCGAAAAGAATAAAAAAGAGGTCCACCAATTTCACTAGCTACAAATATCAGAGCAGTCCAAGAATCTAGGACGTGGTCGGGATACCTGTTTCCCTCAGCAGACTATCATTTGTGTCCAGAAGGTAAACACCAATACCCTAGATACCATCCAACATTTCAATATAATCAATTTGTCCCACCACGGATGCTCCAGAACATCCTGCGAGCAAAACCAGATCATCTGGTAAACCCTACGCAAGGATAAAAATAAACGAATAATAAACCTGGTTGGCCTCAGGGTTATTTGTAATACCCACTAGGGTACATTCAGCCAGATCGATGCTCTTAGCCAAATAAATCAAGTCTCAATACAAATACGATGGTCAAGAAGTGAAAGGAACCATGGTTTCAACACGCATACACATTTATTAATTTTTTAAACGATTATTATGAAGATGTGGATGCCCATCCTAATGAGGAGTCCTTCTAGGCCCCGAAAGTGTTATATCACATAAGGCCACCGTATTATGGCAACCATAAAATCGATAACTACTACAACAAAAGAGATCTTGAGTACCACATCTAAAATTTCAACAATACTATACTCCAGTATAGAGTTGATGATAGGATAATATATCACGACCCTATAAGAAAGTGTAACAATCTCCTGAAAGTCTGTATGAAAAAATACGTGATTCTTTCGTAGACATTCAGGAACATTTCGTTAGGTCAATGAAAATCAAGGGACACGTGTATCATATAATCATTGTAAGCAGAAAGTTAACGAATTTTTTAGGGATTATATAATACCTTTTGTGCATGCCCTTCGACAAGGATAATAGACACAGTGGCACATATAAACACAAAAATATGACACATCAAGACAAAACAATACTTCAAGTTTGGCTAGGCTAAGATCCAATCAATCCTAAGGTTACAAGAGGAAGTCCAAAGTCGGTTAGAACACCAGAATTAGTAAGAGAGTGGACCACCCACCAAGACGTCTATTCATAGAGTTGACCGAATTAGTGGCAAAAATTATAAAAAGTCTAAGGAAATAATTAAGTACAATCGGCCTGGAAATTATATGAAACAAATGAGAACATAGATAAAAACAAATATCATTAGTTCTATGTTGAAATTAGTAGAGACTATTGGGTTTACAAGATCAAGTTTAGTCTTTAGTTGATGTAGTTATGGAAGCAAGAAAAATCTTGAAGATCAGCCGAGAAATCCAAACGAATCTTATGTACAAAGAAATGCACTGACATACTTTTTAATAAATTTTTAGTTCAAGATACCTATTTCTCTTAGCGACAAGTCTATAGATACTTGGAGAGTCATAAATGATGGAGAAAGTAATAAAAAGGCTTCATACCATGAATTTAGCTCAGGTCTCCAACATGGGGTATCGTAAACCAGTCCATCAAGTTTGAATTCCCAAAAAGACCAACAATGTATCCGAGTATAAAGCTGCAAACATAGACTTCGTCTAGCAAAAATTTATGGACCAAAGAATGTACAACTTCTTACCAACTTATCGTTAGTTTTTAACCAAGTATCAAGACAGGCAAAGCTAAAAAGGAGAATATAATCCAATAGGTGAAAGAGTTACAACAGTAAATTCCCTAATTTGAGCAAGTGGAAGTCAATTAAGTCACATCGACCGAGAACTTAGTAGTTGATGCACTTGCATCTTTGGCCTGTACATATTCAACACCTCGAATAATCCTCTAAGAAAATAATTATATCATATTGCCCATCCAATTCCTCTCGACATTCACAAACGCATGAGTAATATTGGTAATAGGTGAAGAAAAAAAAGAGTATTGGAGAACCCTAATAGAATGTATATGACAAAGAGATCTAACCAAGCCCCGACTTTGGTGGTTAGGAACATATGAAACAACCTTCGTCATGGAAAGTTATATGAGATAGAAGGCATCATTTACTACGGATATAAGAGAATATACAAAATAATATTGCTCCAAAGTTACTATTGGTCAACCACTATGGAGGATGCACATAACAAATTCAAGCAATGTGACACGTGCCAGCGATTCTCCAATTTAATACAAGTCTTGGCAATACTATTAAAGAAAATAACCAAGGAAAAATCATTTAAAAGACGATTCTTTGATATTATGAAACCATTTTTGATGGCTTTAAGAGGAATAAGGTTTATAAGAGTTATCGTATATCACTTCTCAAAATGGATGGAAGCACAATCATTGTAAAATACCACACTAACAAAGGCAATAACCTATTTTAAAATAAATATTCGTTACAAGTACAAAATTTTGAGATTTATTACTATAAATAATGGGAGTCGATTCCAAAATAATAGCATCACAAGGTTCTGCATATAAATATGAATAAAAGATATATTTTTCTCTCATTTCTATCTTCAGACTAATAACTAAGTTTAAGTTACCAATAAGATAACAATAGAGGCCCTCAAAAAGATGATAGAATGAGCAGTCAAAACCTGGACATAGTTTCTATAAAAATTATTATTGTCATACCAAACCACACCTATAACTTCCATAGAAGAAATAGAATTTCCAATGGTTTATGGAATAGAGGCAGCAGTGGCTGTCGAGATATGTATGCCATCCTACAGGATAGTAATATATCATGAAATAAATAGTGAATATGACCGAATAAACTAACTTGATAAAGAATATTCAAGATTATGAGGGAATTTAAAAAATTATCACGAGTAATTATACAAGTAATTATATTAGCAAATGAATCAACATATTTTACAATGATTGGATTTCATATTTATAGCTACTTTATTCATAATTATTCAGGATGGGTGAAACATGTATCTTATGACGCGTGTCAGCCATTTATTACATAAATTATTATTTTATCCTAAAACTATCATCGGTATTGTATATTACGCATATCTAAAATCTATTACTAGATTCAAGTATTTTACATCTTTCTTTGGTTTTTTACTTGTGGTGTTAGTTGTTATTTGTCATGTAATTTATAGATGTTTCCATCTCTAACCAATACTTCACTCTTTACGGATGATTTTAGCCAATTGTTATATTGATACTCTCTTCATTCTGCTACACTAGTTTTTTATCTAATCCAGAATCTTGATTATAATTTTTCCTACGCCTTTATGTTCATGATAATAATCTTATATTTCCTTAATAAGGGTAGTGACATCTTAGTGGCATATAACCTTATAAGGACTCCCTTTAGTCTTATAATATATTCATATATTTCAGAGGCTCAATCAATATAAAAAATATACAATTATTATCACTGTATAAATCAACTTTATTGTCGGTTATATCCCTTAATAAAAATTAAGTAATTTGTAAATAATCTTAAAAAATGAATAAAAATTATTTCTAACACATCTAATATTGTATCCAAACCACTTATCCTATTTTAGATCGATGACTAGTATTCATTCATTCAGTTTATATAAATTTTATCGAAATTTTCAGTTTCACGTTTTCTATCTTCATTTTCATAGCTTCTCTCTTTAATTTTTTTTATACTTACTTTGTTCCACCGTCGGCTTCCACCTTTAGCATTCGATAATCCATCTATTTTTGTCACTTTTCTCAAGTAAACTATTTTATTCTCAATAAAAAATTTAGATTAAATATTATAAATGAAATGATGTTAAATCATTAGACTAGACAGCACTTTCCCCCACCATCATGCATCATTCATCTTTTATTATCCATCCACCAGGTAAAATTTCATTAGTTACATAATAAAACTCTGATGATAATCTATTGTATTCTCAAAATGATCAATGGAAGGGTTATTTTGAAGATAATATCAATCCATCTGGGTTAATGATGTTGAATTTGTAGAAATTCATCAAACCCCTCTTCCCAACATCAAACATGACACTAACAAAGTTTATACAAGAAAAAAATTTATCCCTTTTAAAGGTCTCTCTAAACTTTTATATTCTGATAATAAAGATGATGGTGAAGATTTAGAAACAACTCACACACTCAATATTTCTTTATTTTCTAATCGTCCTAAAGAAATGCATGTGCGTTGGAAGTGATTGTTGGTGTTACAGAAGAAATATCTGTTTGGAAAATAAAAGTTAATTGGATTAGAACTTTATCAATCATTTATGTACGGTAAAAGTAAAAGATTCAAATTTGTACGATCTAAACATATAAAAATTGGAACCCTTGACTACAGACATGCAAATCTTTGGGGTTGTAAGGGTTCATATTCAAGAAAGTTGTGGATCTATTTGTTAAAGTTGAAAAAAATAAGACTTTGATTGGTTAAAACAATAGATAATAATTGATAAAAATAAGTTGGCAGATAACTAAAGAAGTTTATGACGGACAGTTGTCTTGAATTTCATGTAAATAAATTTAATGATTAATGTAAAGCAATTGGTATTTCTCGACGTAGAATTATATGGGATACTCCATAACAAAATGGTATTGATGAAATAATGAACAAATCCATTCTTGAGAGGATGAGGTGCATATTGGTTACTACCAAGATCCTAATACAGTTTCGGGTTGAAACGGTAATGATTGTTTGTTATTTCACAAACAGATGTCCATCTACTGCGATTAGCTTGAAGACCCCATATGAAATATGGTAGGGGAAGCCTTCATATTATTCTAATCTAAGAGTGTTTGGTTGCATAGCTAATGCACATATCAGACAAGACAAGTTGGAACCAAGGTCCTTGAAGTGCTTATTCATTGGGTATCTGTAAGGTGTCAAGGGTTACAAGTTATGGTGTCTAGAAGATGGTTATAAGAACTATTCAACCAGTGGGTATGAGACATTGAATGTGAATGATTATCTTGGTTTAGGTGGTGAAATGCTTGAATCCCAACCTAGTAGAAGATACACACTTAAAACTAAGGTGGAGTCACCTGGATTATAACCTAGTAGTGGCTTAAGATGATTCGAGACATCAAACACACATAGATAACAAGAGTGTATGGATATAGAGTCATTCGAGCTCCTCAAAGGTACGGGTATGCCAAATTGACAACTTTTGCTTTGGTTGTTGCATCTGAAGTGGTTCACTATAAACCTGAGTTTTTTAGGAATGAAATAGAAAGTGAGGATAAAGCGAAGTGACTTGTTACAATTAAGAAGCTAATGAATTTTCTTAGGAAGAATTACACATGAGATATGGTAGGTAAACCCAAATATTAAAGATTGGTTGAATGCAAGTGGATTTTGAAGAGAAAGGAATAAATTCTTAGGGTTGAAGTGGTTCGGTACAAAGCCATACGGTTTTTCTATAGCGTTTAATCAAAGAGAGTGTATGGTTTATAAATAAAATCTTCTCTCTCATAGTGAAATATAGTTCGATCAACATCCTTCTTGTAATAGATGCCAAGTTTAACATGTAGTTGGCCCGGCTAGACGTCAATACAAGTAAAAGTGACCAAGTATGTTTCTTTAATAAATCGTTGTTTGGTACGAATAAATCTTCTAGGCACTGGCATAAGTGTTTTGATGATTTCATTGTCAATAGTTGTTATAGAAGAAGCATGTATGAATATGACAGGTTCTACCAATATATATATTGTCTTATGTAGATGATATGTTGATTGCTAGCAAAGATAATTAATAAAATACATTTTTGAAAATAATAACAAGGAGCGGGTTTGAGATAAAGGACATGAGTTCAACTTAAAAGATTCTAGTGATGGACATAACTAGGGATAGACATACAAAAACCTTGTTCATATGACAGGAAGGTTATCTCAAGAAGGTGCTTAACAAGTTTGGTCTACAAAAGCGCAGCCATCCACCTATATCATTGCTCAACACTTTAAATTAACATATTTAAAGGTTGTTGTTGAAGTCATGGAAATGCATAGAATTGAAGCTATTCTTTATTCCAATGTTGTACGAACTATAGTGTATGCCATGGTTTATAGTAGGCTTGAATTGGCTGAAGCTTCAAATTTGGGAGCAGATTCATATTAAGACCTCCTGGGAACATTATAAGATTGTTAAGTAGGTTATGAGGTATATCAAGAGATCTACTAGTCTGTCACTGTTCTTTGAGAACCTGGTTTGGGACTGGAACGTATTGAGGGTTTTATTGATTTTAACTATGTTGGTTTCCTAGACACCACAAAATATTTGTATGGAAATGTGTTTGTATTATTATGTAGTGATGTGAGTTGGAAATATAATCTTTAAACAAAAGTAGGATTGTTTTCCACTAAAACTGAATATATTATTGTTACCGAAGAAATAAATGAAGCTATGTGGTTAAAAGAGCCCTATAACATCTTTCAATCCTACTGGAGAAATATTAACTTCTTGAATTGGAGTTCTCCCTATCTATATTCTTGGTAATACTCTCAAAATTCCTTAAAAAAATTTTGTTTCGGCAAGTTGATAAAAAAAACGTTAAGAATTCATTGCTGGAGACCCTTCAGCACGACCTCTGAATAAACCGTTATATACTTACAATCTAGTCATCATCATTTAGTAAACAAAAATAATTATTTGAAGACTTTCCCACATACAATGTACATTATGATGAGGGAATTTTCTCTTTAGAATATTTCCAAAGAGATAATACTATAAACGATCAAGATTAATTGTAAAGGTAATTTTATAAGCAAATGAATAACCTGTTTTACAATGCTTGGGTCTCTTATTTATATATTACTATTTTACCCTTTAACCGTCATGAGAAATTTTGTAATACATTACTTCTATCTCAAATATTCTGCTATATTTAAGTATTTTCCATCTTATTTTGGATCTTACTAGTAACATCGGCTTCCATTCATCATGTATTTTTCTGATACTTCTATCTTCTTCCAATTGTTCACTCATTTGAATATGTTTTTAGCCGATTCTTTTTTCAATGCTCTTTTTTAATCTGTTCCAGTTGTTCCTTATTTAATCTGAAATCTTAATATTAGATATTTTTTACATCTTTACCTCCATGATAATAATATTGAATTTCCTTAATAGGGTCAATGACGTCACATCGCCATATAACCTTATCACAAGGCTCGTATTTAGTCAGATCAGTATACGGCGCTAATGAGGAATAAACACAATTCCAAATTTCAAATAAGGAGTTTTGAACCATGAGATAGAGTGTTAAAAAGAGTTTTCAAACATACCAAAGAAAAGAGGCTTTGTAAGTTGGGTTCACATCAGGAAAGACCATGCACAATCAAAGCGAAGATAAACCCATGAACTTACATGTTGCTAAATAAAGAAAGAAACCAAGTTTGGTACCATAGGAACATTTAAAGTTTTATCATTCCTACATATTCGAATCTTATAACTTCATACTCTTTTAAAACATCTTTATTAAACCATAGTGATTTACTATTCCCTCTTTTAGTGACACAATAGGATTTTAAAAAGGTATGCAACATTAGTAAAATATTTTTTGTGTTAAAAATAAGTTTGTTTATTATTTTCATAACCAAGTATTTAGAACATAAATGTGAAGAGGCTGAATGATGAGATCATTTTAGGAAAATCCAAAGCTTATAAAAAACCTACTACAAGTCTCATAAATAAACAATAAGTCATTGATTAACAAAATGTTTCATGAAAAACATTAAGATTTCTTAAAATCTACAATCAATAAAACTTGAATGATCAAAATCAATCCTTGGACAACAAACAAGTTTCATGAGGAACATTAAGCTAAACAAGAGCTACAATAATAATAATGTTGAAATGGCCAATAATCAATCTTTACATAAAAATATAAGCTTTATTTGGAATAAATTCCATAATTAGTCATTCAAATTAGTCACGTGTATAAAAAAGCCACTGATGTTACTTTTTATCAAGATATTCACTTTTTTGTCTTTTTTTTCCATATGTGGTCACCTGCGACAACCACTTATGCAAAAGAAAAGACCAACAAAAATGACCATGGAAGCAAAAAAAAAGAGTTTTGATATAAAGGTAATATAAGTGATTATTTTGAGACAAATGACCAATTTCGATGACTAACCATAATTTATAGCCACCTTATTTTCTTAAAAAAGATGGGAAAATCCTAACGAGAGTCATGCACCCTGACCATGTTTGGGAAAGTCTAGAAAACTGCAAGAAAAGAACATAAGTATTCAAAAAAATAAGTCTCTGCCTATTGAAATTTAGCAGTCAGTAGAAAAGTCTAAAAATAAAAAGTGTTTTATTAAAGACAAAACGACTCATCCAAAAATAATAACAAAAAAATAGTTTTAAAAAATATTCTTAAGTACATAAGGTCCAACATAATGCCTTTGGCATAAACAAAATAACAAGCACACAAAGAGTGAAAGTCAAATTTAAACATATTTTTAAAAA
This sequence comes from Limnanthes douglasii subsp. nivea, assembly GCA_036936605.1. Taxonomy (NCBI): domain Eukaryota; kingdom Viridiplantae; phylum Streptophyta; class Magnoliopsida; order Brassicales; family Limnanthaceae; genus Limnanthes; species Limnanthes douglasii. Next base: position 270,123,966 of record JAUPFV010000004.1, read on the forward strand.
CGAGTAATATATTTGGTTGGAGCACTATTAGTTGTTGGAACTTTAGTTTTTTCAAAAATCTTAGCCAAAACATTAGCGTCACGACCACTATTAATCATATAAACATTATCCTTAATACTAATTAAGTACAAAACCTATGATCTTTTATCTTTCGAGACAAAACATCAAAAGTTATCGAAACCTATATTAGGATATTCAGTATGAAAACCCACAACTAATTGAGAATGAGATTCCCCAGTTTCCTTATGAGAAGTAAAAATCGTTAATTTTTTCTAAAAAGTATGATCATGTTTCTGAGACTTACGTTCAGCAATAAAATTATTTGAAACACGGAAAATTTTAATGTCATAATATCCAACTAACCACGTAGACCTAATCTTACAACCTCAAGTTTAGACTTGGTATCAATAACTTCTTTACCAATCAAATACCAACTAATATCTAAGGTATCACGAGCATGCTCAGAAGAAACCAACTTCTTTTCAGATGATCCCAAAATATTTCTCTGAATACAAGTTATATTTTGAAGATACTTACTAAGTTGATAGCTCACTAAAAGATACTCAACTGAGAATTAATAAAATACATGTTCTTCATTTATCGAGTATTAAATTGCAAATGAAATTTTAAAATTCTTTTATTTTTATTGACTTGTCGTAAGCTCATCTTGTAACTATTTCTCAATCTTAATATTCTCCTCAATGGATATTTTAACTTTAACACTCCCTTTTATGGGTTCAGAACATCATCAAGAAGGGCCCGAAGGTCTATATAATGAGCTAAATAATGGATATTATCCTTATGGATCATGGTTAATCCATTAATGACAACCTAAAACATTAGTTATATATACATAATGCAAAATACATTGTATGTTATAGAAAATAATAAAACATGTAACAACATAAGAAAATAAATAAATAAATACACACTTACTTCAATTTTCAAGCTCAGATGGTTTTGAGTCATCTATAATGAAGAGAGACAAATAGGAAGAGTCCTCTGACTGGACACTGGAAAAAATTGAGTAAAATTATGAAGAATCTGATTTAAAGAAAACATAATGGTTGATGGATTTATGGTTTTAGCCGAATAAGCACCTTAAAGAGATATACCAACATATGGGTTCACAATAATTGAAGCTAAAGTATCCAAATATATGCTCACGATGGGAGAAACAACTCCACCTAAGACTGGGGTAGTGAAATCTCGACATCATTGGAAGAATTATCATCTAAAATGGTAGAGAGAGATAACAAAATATTTTTAATAGTTTTAGAAAAACCATTATCAGGAATGATGGAAGCCGTTGACTCTATCAAATTGGTGACAACCATAATTTTCTCCTAAATAATTTTAGGAGTTGTGGACTTAAACACTGAAGTAATAATTGATTATGTGGGATTAACTACAGTACCACCATTTGTGCTAGCAATTATAGCTCTAATTTCTCAGTGGGGAACCCAATTATGCTGAAGAAGCTTCATAACCATATAAGTCAAAACTCAAAACACTTATTATGGTATTGGCTAAAAGTTACTTTAACATCATATATTGTGTTATCTCTTGTAGTTCAAAAATCAACTTCGACAAGGACTCCACCATGACTCATATTATATATTCAAAATCAAGAATAATTGACTCCAACGGATTATGCGAAAAAAGTGTAGGCCCCAGACGTTGGTAATGCTTGTTTGTAAGATAGGTTCTACAATAAAAGAAAATCATGAAACATAAACAACAACATATATTGAAGAAGTACTTTGTTTCTTGGTAGGGAACGAGAGTTACATCACTTTCACACTCAACACTTGGTTCAATGTCATTTATAAAGCAAGGGAAACATTACATCGATCGATGATTTTGTCCTATTATGGGTAACCTCATCATCTTCACCTTCTGCCTCTTCCACCAAAGAAGAATAAAGTCCTATTTTTTACCACAATTGCCTTACAATCTTCCGAAATATTAATTTAGTCTCTAAAAAAACAGGAGGCGCATTTTTGACATCGGTCATTGGCCATGATTTGAAGATCCCGTGTGGAAAATTTCTCAACCATTTTATCATCAGCATACCTCTTCCATATATCCGTTTTCTTCAATGATTGCTTCAAAACTTCATTTTTTAAAGGAGAATCCTGATTTATAGGATCATCATTGGCTAGAGGACAAACAAACAACCCTGCTAGCACATCAAGGCTAGATCACATCCTCGTATGAACAAAATGTCCAGGCAACATAATAACGGTGTCAGAGTTGGAATAGTTGGCAGCCTCTTCCACTAAAATAATGTATTTTTCCTGAAAGTAATTCGATTTATGCTTATAAACCGGAAGCTTAACAATACTGGCTAAATATAAAAAAGATACCAACAAAAGTCAAACAACAAAAACAAAAAACCAAAGAAGAGAAAATGCCAAGAAGTGAGAAACTAAAGCTGGAAGCCTATATTCATCTAAACGAGGGCTTTGAATATCCACACGTGATCTCTCAGTTTTTCGAGACAAAAAAAATTATCTTTCCATAATTTGTTGGAATCAAGAAGGTCAATATTAATCGTGAAAAATAGTTTCATTAAAAAAATGAGAAAAATGCATTAGTCTTATGGCCTCATATCTCTAAGCAATAAGGAACACACTAATCAAAAAACGTGATGAACATTATTCAACAAGGTGATTATAGACATGAGTGTGTTCCAGGAGTTTGGAACAAGTTAGGTGAGTTAGGTGAGGTAGATTTTCGTTTTTTGAAAGATTTTTACAATGTCTAGTACAAGGAGGAACTGGAGCTTGTGATCAAGGTTGTAGTTGAAGAAAACTACTTTATCATTGTAGGCATGAAACAAATTTTTCCCGTTTATAAGAAACTTAGCTATAACATCGCGAGTAATTTCTCAATCAACTAGCTTTCTGCCACATTCATCTGATGTAAGGTATCGATACGAATTATCAATAACGCTCCCCCTTTAAAGATTATACAACAATGCAGGGCTCGAAGCCAAAGCCTCCCTAGCGAGCTTAAGACTTTGGGGACCATATTTTACAACGAACATATTTCTCTCTTCAATATCAACAGGGCCAAAGTGATAAGAAACAAAACCTGCTGCAATTGGTAATGAATTCTTTATTCTTAATACAAAATGCATTTTTCTCTGATGCTGAAAACAAACCGGACAAAAATTCTCAGAAACCTCTTTCGCACCAGACAAACCAGCCACATCGGAAGCACTGATCCGATTATTTTGGCTATCAAAAGCTTCATGGCATTATTCTATTCTTCTCGTTTGTAAGAAAATATGAAACTTTGACAATAAACTACTAACTAATGCAAAAAAAAATGAAAATTAGAGGTTGATAGCAAGAGAAACTAAATCGACGAAAAGGATAAAATAAATAAAATGAGAAATGAATAATACATTTTTAATAGATCAATGTATGGACTAATTAAATCGATCTATTTATTCTATTTTAAGGATTAATTTGCAAAACGAATAAATTGGATCTGGCGAGGAATGAAAGGTTAAAACTGAAGAAGCTTAAATGGTCTGGTAAAGATGCTTAAAAGAATTAAGGGTTAAAACTGAAGAAGCTTAAGTCGTCTGGTAAAGATGCTTTAAAGAAACTACTCGTAAATATAATAATCGAACATCTTTTTACATAAAAAAATTATTTTAATTCTAAATCATAAAAATCTATAATATTTTCAACTTTTATACTAGACATATATAAAGTAATTGGTTTCCCTTCAAATTACGTTCTTTTACTTTGTCCACTATATTTAATAATTAATTAAACGTTATATTGGTTTAGTTAATAATTCATATTTGTGTAATAGTATATCATAAGGCCATTGGTTTTCTTTTTAAAATACGTTCTTCCGCTTAGTCGACTTTATTTAATAATTAATAAAATGTTATACTTTGTTTAGTTAATAATTCATATTTGTGTAATAGTAAGGCCATCGAATTTATTTAGTCAATGATTGAAATGATGGACAAAGTCATGGTTTTTACTTTATAGATTGCATCTGCTCGATTCCATAGAGGTCAGGTCACGATATAAATATTCGAAAATCTGCAACTTGTTGGTTGGTTAAGATATTACATCGATCAAAATCCGACTTTTGAGTTACTATTTATTTACTAACGATATCCCATACTACAGTTATTTAATAAATGGTTTATTTATTATTCGTGAATTAATATATATATATATATATATATATAATACAAAAGTAGTAGTTATAAATAGACAATTTATTATTTATAATTGTAACTTTTTAATGTTTATTAAAAAATATCACTAGATAAAAATATTCCAAATTCGTTATTTAATTTTTATTAACGTTTTTTTGTCATTAATTATTAATTATAATGGAAAATATTTATATAATTTAAAACTCAAATTATTTATAAGCTGATTTTAGATTTTTTTTAATTTTTTTTAAAAATTTTAAAATCCAAGCTAATGATTAAAATAACTTAAGAAATGATTGTTTTTAAAATAAAGTGTATCTAAAATATGTATAATAGTTTTTTTATCAATAACTTAGAATATACCTAAAAGATTTTGACGGTCGTTTTTTTTGTTGGGAAAATTTGTAAAGTCATTTATTGAATTGGAAAATGTAATTACACTGACTAAAGACAAAAATATATAAGCCTCGGTATCATATAATAATTACATAGTATACGAGTTTCAGTTTTCGAATAATTACTTCAAAACGTTTTAATTATTTTTAATAAATACATAGTCTCGTGTAATAATGATAGATTATTATATTGAGTTTTCTATAATAATTATATGTTATTCAGTTACCCTTTCAAGTTGGCGCATGTAGGAGAAAAATATCCAGTTTGGGAAGAAATACATCGAAGTGATTCTTGATGTGTGCTTGGTAAAGATATCTGCAACTGAGTATCATGTCATATATATACTCATCTTGCACAAACTGACAATCAATCTCGATGTGATTGGTACGTTTGTGGAAAATGCTTGTCGCGATAAAGTTGTATATGACTTGTAGTGATCACTAGAAAAACAAAAAGACCATTTGGAGTGATTGATATATACACCAATCGTCTCACAAGATCAATGATAGGGAAAATGATCAGTAAGATGATGTCCGGTAGCTAAGGACAATCGATGGTGTTGATCAAATGGAACACCAACACGCGTCCGGATGCCCCGGTTCAACCAACGGCTAGTTCAAACGAACAAGCCGTTGGCAACGGCCAAAAGCGGACCATCCGCACGCGTGGCCGGATGGTCCGCTTGATGACGTCATGCTGACGTCATCAAACGGCTAGTAGAAAAAAAAAAAACACAAAATTACCCTATAAATACACCCTACATCCTCCTATATTTTTCACTACAAATCTCTCCCTCTCCACTACAAATCTATCCCCTCTCTCTACTACACTTCTCTAAAAAAAATTTATATTTTTCAAACTCTATTTAAATTTCAGGTTTCGCAAATGTCTTCGAAAACAAAAAAGAATGCTCGTAAAGGTGGATGTAGTGAACCAACCACTTCCGAATTGAGAGAGGTGGAAGAAATGTTGTTGCATACCATGGAGCAGGAGGTAACGGAGAGCGAGACTATCGAACATCGCCCCGAGGGGGAGATTCGCATCCGTAGTAATCAGCAAGGAGGTCGAGGTGTAACAAAAATTTGGTCTGGTATGTTTCTGAACTACGAGGAACTGATCCAAATAGAGGGTATGCAAAAAATTTTCAAACTTATTGAGCCTACTAATGGCCAAGGTTGGATGAATCTAGCTAGATTCAAATGTGATTGGTATATAGAACTAGTGCGAAAGTTTTATTCCACGGCTAGATTAATCGAAAATGATCCAAGAGGTTTAGGAATGAATTGTTTGATTGATGGTAAAGACATTAGTTTTTTTGAAACTGATTTCTACGATCTTTTTTCCGTTCCAACCCATGATATCTATACCGGTAATAAATTACCTCCCATTAGTTATCGCCCTACGATATGGAGTGCTGATTGGCCTTTGTCTTACGAAGAAGCGGTAGAGATTCTTACTTGTCCTGGTGCGGAAGCTCCGGAAATTAGCGGTAAATTTCGAGCCATGCGGGGTAATTTGGATGGTATTGGGAAATTAGCTTTGAAATTGGTAAATAGTATATTTCTTCCACCTAGTAACAATGATTCGCAGCTTTCATATATTCAAACATTTGTTACTGCTTTTATGATTCGAAATCAGGGAATAATTAATTTACCCAGCTTGATGATTCGAAATATGGCTGCGAGGTGTGGTACGGATAAACTACCTTATGGGATGATATTGAGTAAATTGCTTGTTTCGAAAGGAGCTGATGTGAGTATGTACACTCCGGTGAAGGTGAGGCCGACTAGTGCTATAGGTAGAAACTCTTTGCGTTTGCAGGAAATATACTCTTGGGATGGAGAGTTGATTTCGAAATTAGAGGCATGGAACCACCATAGAGAAGACTTGAATCAGACATATATTGCGAACGGTCTTACAAAACCGCCAAATCCACCTACTCAGTATCGAGTTGAGGCTGAAGTGTCTTTCGATCCAAATGCTAGTGGTTCTTCGCGAGTACCGCCACAACAAAGACGAACCGATCGCGAATTTGCTGAGTTTGCGCATACTCAACAAATGGTTTGGCATGATGATTTTACAAAATGGCAAGGTGAATTTCAAAATTGGCAGGGGGGGGTAAATGACCAGCTTAGCCAGATACAGCAGTGGCAAGTAGGGGTGAATGATCAACTTGGTCACCTCGAGCAGTGGCATGGTCAATACGAGCAGTGGCATGGTCAATACGAGCAGTGGCATCATGGACAAGATCAATGGAATGAGCGATTTGCAAACTCTCAAGCCCAACAGTCGGAGTATATGCGACAGATGATGGAGAACATGCATTTGCAAGGTCAACCACCTAACAACAACAACGATGAAGCTCCTTAGTTTTTCGCAATTGATTTTCATTATCGTTGTAATGTTTATCTTTTTTATTTGATTGAACAACTATGTTACTTGTTTGGTTTTTATTTTTAATGAATTGTTTGTTTTGCTTCTATTTTTTATTAAATGTTATTTAAATCACTTACCTAGCTTTCAATTTTTATTTTGTTCTTTACAACTTACAAGTAATTTATGTTTATGCATATAAACTTCTAATATTGAATAGTTCGAAAATACAATAAACTATATAATTCATCTAACCATAAACACTTCAAGCTTGAAAGAATCTAAAGAATCACCTAATAATTTAAAATTTTAATACAATTATATGTCTAATAGGTATATATTATTTAATAGTAATATATTATTCAAACGTATCAAAATCAAATTACAATTATTTTTTTAAAATATAATTGATGATTATAAAATTTTGATTAAAATGATAACATATTTAAATTAAAATACATGAAATAGAATAATTAACTCAATTATTGAAATTAGATTCAATTAACACTTACAAATTAATTTTAAATGACATTATAATATATTCTGATAAACGGTTCTTAAATGGTTTGGCTGATGGTTTGAACTGGTAAACGGCTCTTAAATGGTTCGTCTGGTGGTTTGAACTGGCGGTTTAACTGTGAAACTGGCCCATTACGACTGCAACCTGGCAGGACCGCCAGACCATCAGGACCGCATAAGAGCAACCCGCCGAGACCGCAACCCGCCGAGACCGCAACCCGCCGAAACCGCAACCCGCCGAAACCGCAACCCGCCGAGACCGCAACCCGTGGTTCAGACTTAAACGGTGGGGGTTGGTGCTGGTTCAAACCGTTTGACACCTCTAGTTGGTTAAGATATTACATCGATCAAAATCCGACTTTTGAGTTACTATTTATTTACTAACGATATCCCATACTACAGTTATTTAATAAATGGTTTATTTATTATTCGTGAATTAATATATATATATATATATATATATATATATATATATATATATATATAATACAAAAGTAGTAGTTATAAATAGACAATTTATTATTTATAATTGTAACTTTTTAATGTTTATTAAAAAATATCACTAGATAAAAATATTCCAAATTCGTTATTTAATTTTTATTAACGTTTTTTTGTCATTAATTATTAATTATAATGGAAAATATTTATATAATTTAAAACTCAAATTATTTATAAGCTGATTTTAGATTTTTTTTAATTTTTTTTAAAAATTTTAAAATCCAAGCTAATGATTAAAATAACTTAAGAAATGATTGTTTTTAAAATAAAGTGTATCTAAAATATGTATAATAGTTTTTTTATCAATAACTTAGAATATACCTAAAAGATTTTGACGGTCGTTTTTTTTGTTGGGAAAATTTGTAAAGTCATTTATTGAATTGGAAAATGTAATTACACTAACTAAAGACAAAAATATATAAGCCTCGGTATCATATAATAATTACATAGTATACGAGTTTCAGTTTTCGAATAATTACTTCAAAACGTTTTAATTATTTTTAATAAATACATAGTCTCGTGTAATAATGATAGATTATTATATTGAGTTTTCTATAATAATTATATGTTATTCAATTACCCTTTCAAGTTGGCGCATGTAGGAGAAAAATATCCAGTTTGGGAAGAAATACATCGAAGTGATTCTTGATGTGTGCTTGGTAAAGATATCTGCAACTGAGTATCATGTCATATATATACTCATCTTGCACAAACTGACAATCAATCTCGATGTGATTGGTACGTTTGTGGAAAATGCTTGTCGCGATAAAGTTGTATATGACTTGTAGTGATCACTAGAAAAACAAAAAGACCATTTGGAGTGATTGATATATACACCAATCGTCTCACAAGATCAATGATAGGGAAAATGATCAGTAAGATGATGTCCGGTAGCTAAGGACAATCGATGGTGTTGATCAAATGGAACACCAACATGACGAGCTCTAAGTAGGCTTATTTCATAAAGGACATCAAACGCATATTTTCGTCGACTTAGTTAATGCTAAAAACGTTTCGGAAAACTTTAATAGCTACAAAATATGTTAGAACACCAAGATCCTTTATCTGAAAGCAGTCACATAGATATTTCTTAAATTATGTTATAATGGCATAGTTTTTTTTATGCGGTGACCATATCATCAACATACACCATGACATAAATTACAAACTACCCTTGATGATAAAAAAAGAATAATCGGAGTGTGACTAAATAAAACCATAGATACATAGTGCAAATTTGTCGCCATCATGATTCTGATTATGAACACAACACTTACAACCAAATACCAGAATATAATTCATAGGTTAAGCTTTATCAAATAACAGTTTAAATGGAGTTTTTTGTTGCAAGAGAATTGAGTGAGTGCAATCAATCAAATTTGCAGCAGTAAGAATACATTCCCTCCACAATTTAATTGGTAATAAAGCATTAAATCCGAAAGCACATCTGACATTTAAAACATTTACATCCATTTTGTTAGCCTAAAACTTTCAATCTCTTTTTATAATTACATAGTCCATGTAATAATTACATTTTACTTTATTCAGTCTTCTCTAATAAAAATAACAAAAATCATACTATTTTTTATTTTTAGATATTATTATTTAATATTTATATGCAATAAAATTCTATAACAGATGTTGATAAACTAAATAAATTTAGTGTAGTTTAGAAAATAATATTAGTATAGAATATAATAAAAAGTTTTTAAAATTAAAAAAAATAGTCAAAAAAGTATTAAATGGTTTTCTGAGTTTGATTATGTGGTTGATTATTCTATTTGATTTTTTAAATATTTTGTTGGAGTTTATAAATTTTATGTGTTTTCATATTTTTTATTTTTATTATTTAAAAATCTAGACTATATTTTTAAGAATGAGGGACATGTAAACTAGTTAAAATATATATACTGATTAACCTAGTAAAGATAAAAAAATGCATATCCAAATTAGCTAAAACAATGTGATAAAAATTTAAAACAGTGTTTAATTATAACAAATTTTTGTCATTTATAATTTTTGTATTATAAAAAAGTAACAAAATCATAAAGTTTTCTAATTTCATTCAAAGACATAACGCAACAAAATTGACACAAATATTGTTTTTGAAAAATAACATAAACGTGTTATGGTAAGCAAAAATAAAAAATTGATTTGTTTTTTTTAATTAAAAACATTTAAAATTAAAATATTTGTATAAATACATAAGGCATATCCCGAGGATAGTCATGAGTTCCTTAAAAGAAAAAATGATGACATATGGTTACCACACCCAAAAATATAGGTAACTATGATACAATAAATAAATATAGGATCATGTTCCCAATTAAAGTGGAGCAACAGATCTAGATCAGACATCGAGTAGAGTGAGCAATAGCTGTTACCATCATGTGAGGAAGGTGGTAGATTTGAAGTCAATAATATAACAATAGAGGCAAAGGCATGAGGGGAACCAAAAATTCTTGAACTTCTCTAGTCAAACGTGGTATATAGCCTTGCTAAAGTAAGCACGTTATGGATGAAGGTTTTAAGAAAAATATCAATTTAATTTCTCGCATATATAAGAGTGACAGTTAAGAGAGTGTAACATAAACCCGAGACTGGAGCTGGTATAGCCCCATGGACTCTGAGTGAAACTACAGTCATAAATTATATGATTGATAATTTCAATATCTGAAATGCATAATACAAAATCTAATACGGTATTTAAATCCAAACTTATAATCTTATGTCGAGTAGAAAATTTTTCTTAGCTCGCAAGCCACAGAGTGAACGACTAATGTGAAATATTGTACTTATTTCATACTAACTCGGTCCATCCGACACAACACGCGAACGTACAAATGACATTATACGCTTCTTGATAGTGAACTTTGAATTTCCTCACTTAGAGGTCTAGTAGTGCACGTCATTGAAATTGTTATTTGGAGGAGGTAGTGAGAGAATGAATTATTAATCTACTAAAGATTGTTATGGTTCCTTGATCATGTAGATCTGATATGAGATTGTCAGTTCGAAAGGCCATCCAAAATGGTATCATAGACCTTGAGATTCTTCTTGAGCGTAGAATTTTTAATGATGTTGTTCATGTAGTGGACTATAGAGGTGGAAAGGATCTTTGGATTATACCAAAAGAAGGTATCATTGCCTCTTTGTCCAAATTACTCACCAAATACCTAGACGTAAAAATTTCCTCCAAGTCCAACAGGTGGATGATCGTATATCTAGATCCAAGAAATTACATTTTTAATATTTTCAGATTTTATCTAGTCACACAAGATCAAATTTTTGTTATTACTTATTAGAGATCACGAGTGTTTAAGAACAGCAGCTTGATTCTAAATTTTTAGATAAAAAATCTCAAAGTTGCCCTCAACCTTTAGAGTAACATTTGACCAAATGATCTTGGCCTCATAGATCTTCAGCTTAGGGCTTAACCAAAAGAATCGACGAAGGTACTTGGACAACTCGTTGAGAACCTTGGAAGGAATATGAAAAATAAAAGACTAGTATACTTCTCTTGCAAACATATTTGATAAGATGGAGTCGACCCACATATGTGAAATGATTCGAGGTCCATGAGTCTATGCGCATGGGAATCTTATGAAGAAGATGACATAAATTGGTATAAGTAAGTCATCCTATGAGGAGGATAACTCCTTGATATTTCACAAGAAGAGGATCTTCTGTGTACCCTAAGATAGTGATTAGATGTTTATAAATGGTGTGATTGAGGTCTGAAAAGAAGATGTGGATTTTGCAGGATTGACTTGGAGCTTCAAAAGCAAAAGCAAGTCATCCAGGATATTTTTAATAAGTTGGAGGGAGTTGAGATGGCGGTGATTCAAAATCATGAGATCATCTGCAAAGCAGAGATTGATAATTTTAAGCTTATGGCATTTCCAATGGAATTTGAAATTTATATTCTTACTTTTTTCCTTAATAATGCTAGAAAGGATTTGCATTACAATGAATAAAATAAAATGAGAGATAGGGGTCACATTTACAGAGCCTCTTCCTACCTTAGAAGTTTCCATAAGGGTCACCATGAACGATAATATTATAGAAAGGAGTGATAATATATAAGAATTTCAAGAATGAGGTGCCATCAGACATCATCAAAAGCTTTCATAAGGTAGAATTTGATAGCAACCCTCTTGTATTTAAAGTTGGTGTTGTACTCCTTAAAAGTTCTTGAGAGAGAAGAATGTTGTCTGAATTATTCCTCCGTAAGATGAAATACTATTGAGATTTATCAATCAGGTGAGAGAAATAATCTTTGATTCTATTAGCTATAATATTAGAGGTGATCTTGTACACCATATTGCAAAGAGCAATATGCCTAAAATCAACAACAACAGAAGGGAAGTCCTTTATAAGGATAAGGGCAATAAAAGTGAAATTTGAGGAGGGACCAACCACTCCAATGTTGAAGAACAAAATAAGCATGTTGCAAATGTGCTTGCCTATGATATTCTAAGATTCCTTGAAAAATATAGAATTAAATCCATCAGGGCTGAATGCTTTGTTGTTATCGATACTGAATGACGCTTTTTTTATTTATTTTGTCACATATTACTGTGTGGGTCATGGAACCGTTATCCTAATCATTTACCTTGATGGAGAGGAGATTCGAGACCATGTCCAAGCTATGGTATCCCGATAGGTTCCTGGTTCATAATAGATCATTGAAATAGTTTAGAGAAACATTAGTTAAACTAGCACGGTTGGAAACAATCACACCGTGAAAATTGAGGATAGATACAATCTTATCACATAAGAGTCGAGTTTTGATACTATTGTGAAAAAAAATTGTATTCATGTCACCAAGTTTTAGCCCACATTCCTTGATTATTTTTACCAAAATATTTTTTAACTCCTCTCAAGAAGATGAAAGAATAATAGACCTTGATTTCATTTGGGACAAGTTCAAGGTTGAGAGGGGTTGGAAAAATATTTTATTAGGATTGGAAAAGATTTGATTGGGCTGTAGAAACTCTCGAGCTTATGGTGTATATTGTTTACAGTTGAGGCACCTACACTCCGGTTGAAAATGAGATAAATTCTAGGAAACAAAACTCATATCATGAGTGGTGGTGGGAAAATTATAACTATTAGAGATAATCTCTTTGAAAAGAGGATGAGATTACCACATGTTAAAAAAATTGAATGGTTTTTTCCTATGCTTACAGGGTTCCAAGAACGGTATGGTCCAAATATTGGTGCAACCTGTAATGAGCATAAGACATATGGAAAAACTTTTCCCAGTCATTACCGATTAAGATGCGGTCGATTTTAAAATCTATAACATTTGTTGGTTGTTTGTAAATCCAATTTAAATGGAAAAGAGTCGAACGAAGGTCACTAACCTTACAATGGTAACATCAGTTATCGAATTCATTAATTGGCATGTACCAGTTCTCGAATGAGCTAATGCACTCCATCAGCCTATGAATACCATGAAATCACAAATGGTGACCAAAGGAATGCTAGGATCTTGGGCTGCGATGTCCGCAAGATCATTCCATAATGCAATACAATCAGAAACTTCATTGAAAGCATAGATGACGGTGAATTGAAAGGTAGATGAGAGATGGTAACATGTGGATTTAAAATGAATATGTTGCGAGGAGTGAGATAACATGGATATGGTAATTACACTAGCATTGCAAATTATCCAAATTCCGCAAGAGGATGAGAGGCGGAGTTAGTGATAACATTCCAAAAACGGACCATAGTTCTTATAATAAGTTCAAATTGTGACTAAAGATTTTAGTTTCTACAAGTATCATTAGATATATATACTATTACTAATAATGAAATAAGTGACGTTTTTCTGCTTTAAAATGTTATTTGACCCACAAACATTCTAAGAAGCAATAAACATAAAAAGATTCAATGTATAGTGGATCAAGTCGATGGTCTTGTCGGAGGACAAAACCATAATAACAATAGCGTTATCGCATGTGGGAAGAATCATCTTTGGTGGAAAATCGAACTCATCGTCACTTTCAACATCCTCGATCTTCATTAGCAGAATTCGGGCCAAGATCAGAAAGATCATACTCTTCGAAAACCTAAGAAGGAAAGGTTAAGATACGACTTGACTTTAAAGCGCCTTTATAATGGCTTGTGCTGTATCAAAAAATAATACAATTCCCACTTTTGCAATACAGACCTTGGTACTCAATTTGTACCGAGATTTACCTCTTCATGATCTTAAAAGTGACATCTAGAAAAAAAAATTATCCCTCCCATATCATAATGCAAATACGAGAAAATGTAAACTTTTATATCATCTTTATATGTTTGTCAACATATAAGAGGATACGAATTGATGAGCCTGTGCTGCTAATCCCATCCGTAGTCATAGCTTAATAGGGGGTTTGAATATTTTGACCTAAAACGTGACCTTTTTATGAGGGTCCTTTATTAAAGTGGTCAGAGACTCCCAGATTTTGAGAATCATTAAAAGCCTACCGAAATGTCATGGGATTTTATCTAGATTTTTTTCCTATTTATCACAACAAAACTGGAAAATAAATAATACTAATGGAGGAACTTGAATTCCATAAGATTGATTTTTCCCTATAAAAACTCGAGATTGACTAGGAGGTTGAGTAAGGAAATAGCTAGAACAAAAATCTATCCAAGACTCTATGAATCCAAAGTGGAATCATCCATGATGAAAATGTTTCCTAAAAATAATAGAGCGAAAACTAATAAACAACGGAGAATGATAGTCGTGATGTCTCGCAACAACAACGTTTGCATACGAAGAGTGAGTATGAGAAGTAGGATTTGAAGTCGAGTTGGAGGAAAATGAGATAGTATGAGTCAAAAAACTCACCAATTTGGAGCTAAAGTTAGAATTATAAAAGATTTCTAATGAATGAGAATTAGCAAATTCGAAGTTTATTTTTGGATTTTGAAAATAAGTATTTTAATATTTTATGCCATTTGAGCTTTTCCAACATTACCAAATATTCTGAGCAGGTTTGGCTTGGAAATGGCTTTATAACTAGAAAATATTAGAAGAATTATAGAAAAAAACTAAAAGAAATCTGGTCAAAATTAGAGGGAGGCTTAGTATCCCTATTATCTATACTTTTTCCGAGAGGCCCACACCCAAACCCTATTTTGAACCCGTTTTCGATTTACAAACCCGTTTATTTAGAGACAATAAGACCATTCGAGAGAGAAATAGTCTTACTTCCCATAGATTTGAAATTAATCCTAACTCTAATCCCACCTAAATGTTACCACAAAAACTGTTGACAAAATCAGCCTTTTTACCAAGATCTGAATCAAAGATTCCACCATCGCATTGAAATGAAACCCTTATTCTTAAGAAAATCTGAGCTAACTTTGGGTACTCTATCGGCCATAAAAGACCTCGCTAGATACATTATTGAAGCCATCATATTTAACTATTTCCACGATTTTTTAATAAAAACCTATCGAAAACTTTGCTCCACTCCACTGCAAAACTAAAACCCAACGAGAATGACCTTACCCTTGGAGCCACAGATAAGAGCAAGGGCCAAGTCATCAATAACGATTCTCGAGAGAATGATGGTCACAATTATAACAAAAGAGACATAAACCCTGAACCAACTCCATTTGGTGTTTATCCAAATCTAATGTATCTCGAATAAACACTTCGAAGAAGTAGGAATCAAATGAGAAACCGAGAAATCTCAAGTCCTACACCGTATGTGTGTGGCTCAAAAGGAACCCAACGGTGACGGTAAAAGCTTCTCAACCAGATCAACACGAGCCACAAAGGCCTTACACTCAATGGTTGGTATAGAGGGAGGCAAAGAAAAAATCTCAACTGTCGCTACCCTCAAGTCAGACGAATCAACCGTGGGAAACATAATGAGAGAAGAGGAGAAAGATGGAATCATTATGAAGAGAAAAAATAAGCCACTATGGCTGGAATAGCTGGCTGGAAAGAACGAGAAGCAAAGGAGACCATAGTGGATTGTTTGGTAATTGCAGAGTTTTAAAATTTACTATTCAAAATAAGTTAGTTATTTAAGATAGAGTAAATAAATTTAAGCATGAAAGGTTATAAGTAGTACAATGATTTTTAAAGTGAGCTAACTCTTTTTCTTTAAACCATTGAGACCTAGTGATAAAATTTCTTAGAATGTATGAGTAAATATTTGAAGTTTTGACATTGGTAAATAAATTTCCCTTCTTGAAATGTATTTAGTAGGGTTTTGAAGTTCGATCTTGTCTAAGAAGTGAAGGAAATAGAAATAAGACCAAAGTGTAAGATTTGGATCCTCTTTGACTAATGTAGTTCATGAGAATACAATTTCTAATGGAGAAGTACTTTGTAGGGATTTTTGTTTTAAAAAACATTTGTAAATAATTTTACAAAAGTTTCTTTTTCAACCAAGAAACCTTTAATAATGTATTTGTATTCGAAAAATATATATGATAAGTTTTGAATTTAAAATTTTAGACTCTAAAGTTAACTTTTGAAAAACAAAAATTCATACAATTTTTATAACAAACAAAAATAAAATGTTGATTTCTTTTTAAATACGTTTTTCTACGTTATCCCTTATATTTAATAATTAATTAAATATTATATTTGTTTAGTTAATAATTCATATTTGTGTAATATAGGGAGATAATGATTGAATGATGGACAAAGTCAATGTCTTTACAATTTTGGTTGGCTAAGATATTACATCGATCCAAACTTGACTTTTCGATTAAGACCACCCACATCCGTGGGTATATTTCTTTTAAAAGGGCGTCACATCAGTAACATCTCATTATAATTTTCAAATAATTTTTCAAAAATTCTAACTCCATGCAGCATATTTCATCTTTCAGCATACTCCACCATTTTTCTCTCTCCTTCACGTCATAATCTCTTAAAAATTATTTGGTGTCCGAATCAAACGAACCAAGTCTCTATTTATAGATTTCAAGAAATTATAAATCATGGTATAATTTTTTTATTTTTTAACTTAATAAAATATTTCGAAAATCATTTTGAAAATACAAAACAAATAAAATACTCAAAATATTTCGGTGTCCGAATCAAACAAACCAACTCTCTACTTGTATATCAAAAAATAAAAAATAATAGGATAATTTTTATATTTTTTTTACCAACCAATATTTCTATAAAATGATTTTTATAAAAAAAACAAAGTAGAACCTGCAGCGTGTCACATGGCACGCTGCAGTTGGTTTGAAAGAGATGCACTCAGGTTCATTTTTTGAACCCGAGTCCATCTTTTCAAGCCACGTAGATTATAAATATGCACTGTTTCGTGTACAAAACGTGCATTTTTTGCCCAATAATTTACTGCTGCGTCTAATCTAAGAACATTGAATTTAGTAGTATTTGGTTGGTTACGATATTGCATCGACCAAAAGCTGCCTTTTCGACTAAAGACACTGAATTTATTATTTGAGTTATTTATTAGTACTATATACAGTATATTGATTATAGTTGTAAAATTGGTTTATAAAACTTAAAATCTAAAATATTCGAACTGTGATTTTTTATTCTTTTTAAATTTAAAACTTTATATTAGTAATTAAAATAATTGAAAAATCCATTGTTTTTAATATTTCTATAAATAGATGGATTCATGTTTTTCATTTTTTTAAAAATAATGATTTTATAACATAATTAGAAAGCTTGAACTTCGTCATTTACCGGCAAAACTCATTTTTTTTTCTCCATAAATATTTAGAAAAAATGAAGTTTTTAGCAGGTTTCAGATGAAAAACATCATAGATTGCGTTCATTGATAGAGATAACCAAACATGAATTAGTCAACCGTTAGAGATTTTATGCATCACAATTTGGTAACTCCTGACCAATTCATGCTTAGATTTATCTAGAAGATGGTTAAAATCCAGTTCTGAAACAATATAAGTAGCATGATTAATATTTATGGTAATCTTGTATTACACGAAGTGGTTCATGGTGAATATTACCTATTGAGGATTACGATCACCATTTATGTATGTCCGACTGTTATAGTTTAGACTCGTTGATCACGTGGGTGAAAGAAATTGACAAACCACCTGGTATCGTAAATATATTTTGGAAAATAGAGGAAGAACTCATAATTTTTTAATAATAATAGAGATCTTACATCTATAATAATGCCTTGAAAGATAAATAATAAAAAACGAAAGGTAAAATATATCAAAAATAGGTTTTGTTAAATTGATAAGTCGGTTGGTTGTTTGAAGGTGATAACTGAATGTTAGGCGTGATTTCCACATATGGGTCGAATATTTCAAAAGACATGCAAAAATAACAAAGTTGAAAAGAATGAAAAATTATTGGTAACAAAGAACCTTCATTGAAATACATCCCCAAGATACCTTGAATAACATAAAAAGGGTTGATCTGGAAATGCATTTATCATTCGTAATATATACAATTATCACTGAAAAAATCGATTAATTTAAAAATGGTTATCAAAAGGGTCCTAAAAAAATATGTAGCACAACATGTACGAATCTAAAATTCACTTTCGTGAATTTCAAATAGGGGATAAGGTCTTCGGAATGGTCTTTCTTCATACGAAATATAAAATCTTTGGCAAGCTTTGACGAAGTTTGAAGGATCCTAAACTATAACAACTAATGTAAAATATGGTATTTATAAGCAGGTTGATGCATATGTACATCCTCTAGCCCACTCTTGAAACATATAACATTTGAAATCGTATCTTTAATACGATTATATGGTCTAATATATACTACTAATTTGATGATACCTCATCGTATCTTTTGTACTGTTTGTGTGATTTTATCTACTTCGGTATCACGAATAATATTTTAAAAGGCATTCTATCATAATTAAAGTTTGATGACGTCTTATATGCATGCTTTTATTTTTATGTATCTGAGTATTGAATGGAAAATGGCTCATAAACAATAACATCAAATTTGGCTAAGTGACCCGAGCGTCAAAATACCATAATTGACCCAAAGTCATGTTATTTATATGTATAGAATGAATCTCATGCCAGAGCACTAGTGGTTCACTACATCTCCTGTAATCGGGCATCAAACCATCAAACGTATATTTTATCTAAACTTTTAGTGCACTAAACTTATAAGAAGTGACTTTCTAATCATAGCACCATCTGCATGACCTCCGAACTAGGTTTCTAAGCCGAGCACCACTCATTACATTCAAGGCTGATCACTTTATGCAAACATGTGAAAAGTCTAATCGATATATTAATTCATCTCATTGACGGATAAGGTTTTGATTTGCTTTGGTAAATTGCTAGAGAGAAATCTTAGAGAGAGAACGTGCTTTAGAGTTTTTTAAAGAGAGAAAACACTAGTACAAAATGAGTTTCAAGTAAAAAGTGTTCAACCTTTGTATTAGATCTGTCTGGTCCTTTATATAGAGGAGCCAAGACTTAGTTGAATAAGTGAATCTGTTACAAAAATGGGTGAATTGCTATTTAATCATTACAAATTATGTAAAGTCATGATAACTTCCTAAAACTTACATCATTCAGAAATTAAAGACAAAACTTACACTAATTACAATCAAGTCCCTAAATTTACATTGCTTATAAATTAAATCCTAAAAACTCATTTCCATATCAGAAGCCCCCTAGTTCTCATGTCAGTAAATGAATGAGAACTAAAAAGTCTTCAAAGTCGTTTATCTTCAAATCATCAACTTGATTTATTCAAAGTCATTTATCTTCGAATCATCAACCTGCCATAAATTAAAACAAGCAAACTTTTCGAGGCCAATGTCTTCGAATAATAGATCTATGATCATAAAAATAAGTATTCGAAGGCATTAACTTGAATTAAAATTCGAAGCGTATATATGATATCAAAATTATAAACTCTTAAAACAAAATCAATTTTAATGATATATTCGAGGTCATAGTCAAATAACCTTTGAATAATAACCAAAAAATTCGATGTAATTACTTCAAATAATCGCCAAACAAAAATTGTCTTCGAATAAGTTCCAAGCAAATTGCCTCTAACATATTGCTTAGGTGTTCCCCCTTCGAATGTAACGGTTATATATATAACAGTTATATTCAATCGGTGAAGTAAATATGACAAATGTCAAACATCTAAGCCACCCATCGATTCGTATTCCAACCTATCATAAAATGGGTTTGTCCATCTTCACACGTCTTCACCTACTTTTGTATAAATACCATTCATTTGTAATTTCAACTCTTAAAAGACATAATCATTCTAGAGAGAAGTTAGAGCTTTTTTGGCTACCTTCAACTGCTCCTCCCTTATTCCCAGAATTCTCACTGCCAAACTCAAATTTTCCGATCAATCTTCATCTTCTCCGATCAATCCATTCCTGGTTTACGAGAAAGAAACCGATAACCAAAAAGTTGAAGGCCATTTACCCAAAACAACAGAATCTTCTAATAGTGATAGCAAACTGGTGTTCGGTTCTTACGACTACTTTTTCATAACACAAAGAGCCGAAGAATATCGAAGAGCATGGTTAATTTTTGGTGGCCCAATTAGAACTACGACTGAGACATTTCACTACGGTAACTTCCATCCTACCAAAGTTCCAAAACTTTCTCCTACTCCCAATATCGAAGAAAAATCATCATCTAAAATTTCTAGCCCTAAAACCCCTCGAACATCTTCTACTCAAAGCAAAGTTTCTCCTCTGAAATTGAAAACAAATAACCCTTCCTCACAAAAACCTTCTTCGTCCAAGCCTAAAAAGACCTTCATCGCAATGAGAGATGAATCAACAATAATTATAACTCCATCTGCTTCGAAAATCACCACCACTAATCCTCCTCAAAGAGAAATATCAGAATAAGCAATTCGACCTGCAATTCCTCTTTCAGAAACAAACATTCTCTCTTCTCAAGATCCTCAAGAAGGTACCTCGAAAGCCAATTAAGCTGATTCAGAGGCTACTAAATCCGATGCTGAAGCCAAATCTTAAGAGGAAGCCAATGTCTGTTCTGTTTCCGAGGAGGAAAGGGCGAAGATTGGGAGGAATCTAAGAAACTTTAAGAGCAAATATATTATCTCCTTGAAAAATGTTCGATACATATATTATAAAGAAAGCCAAGCATCTTTTCTCAAAAAGAAATGGGGAATGAGATATTACATCACCCTTCGACTACCAAAAGAAGGAGAAACTCCCTTTGACTGCAAGGATGACGAGTTGGTGGTTTATCCAGAAATCATCAACTGGGGTCTTCGATTTCCACTAGATCCGATGATCATGGAGTACTTCAAAATCTCAGCTTGTGCCCTACCCAAGTAACTCCAGATCAGTGGTTCACTTTATGTCAGTGATTATGGCATCTCACCTCTCTAAAATGATGATTTGCATCAAAGACTTCATTTCACTTACTCAGTTCTCCAAAGGTCTGAAGCTCCTATTCTATTATCTTACATTGATGGATGATCTTAAAATTATCAAAGATCTTTTGGAAGCTGACAAGTTCTAGAAACAAAGGTTTGTTTTCATCTTTGAAGTTTGGGAGAATGGCAAACCAATTTTCGAAGGCAATCCTTCGAAGTTAACTATGGTCTGGAGAAGCAATCGTAAGTTCTCATTTAAAAAAAAAATTCTTCCTTAATTTTAATTTTTTTAATACATCTTTCATTTCCTTTACTTAAAACTTTATTTTGTTTGCTTATACCAGAAATTTCGAAGCGCTACTCCACTCGTCGAGAAGCAGCTAAGGTGATATTTCAAAAATTGGCTGCCTGGGCTAAAATGAGTGGAATAACGCCTTCTATACCGCCTTCCAGCCATTAACTTCCTTTAATGCCATATGTTTCCGATCACAGAAGGTGGGTTGCCTCCCAAAGATTTATCTTCTGACCCAGATCCGAAGCTCATATGCCAACGAATTCCACAAGCTGATTGTAAAGTCTTCCTCCCAATCCGAAACAGATCAGACAGTCATCTACCTACAAAGAAAAAGGAAAAATCATCAAAGAGAAGAAAGGCAAAAAGGCAGTTAGCACATCTGGTGCTAACCCTTCCACACCCTCAAAACCGAAGCGTAAAAAATGCAAAGCTGCTGAACAAACTCTTTCACCTTTCGAAGAGGGAGAAAATCAAGAGAAGTCATCGAAAAAGAAGAAAACATCTTCTGATTCCCTCGAAAAGAAGAATAAACAAAAGAAAATCACCTCATACAAATTAATAGATGATCTTGAAGACAATGCTATTGAAACCCAGCAACAACAACACTCCCTAAATCCTCAAACCGAAGATGATTCCTCGCAAGAATATCCTGTGATTATCATTGATGATTTTTCTCCTACTGTTTACCATCGTCCTACAAACTTCGACCCAAATATGTTCATTGATTTTGAAAACACAGAATCACTTGCTGGCGAAGAGGATCCTACCCTTCAAGTCATTCAGAATCACATGTTTGATTTTGCAAGGCCTACTCCATAGAAAGAAATTCCAAGATCGCCTCGCACCTTCGAACATATTACATCTCTAGATATGATTGATAAACCCCCCCTCCAAATCCTGCAATAGCTATCGCTCTTCAACCATTTTCTGGTCTTGATGCTGCTGCAAAAGCTCTAGCTTCTCAAATTGAAGCCTCTCAAGAGCATTTCAAGCAGCTAGCCAAAGAGATGGTTTACTATAAGGAAGCTTATGAGACTGAAAATAAATTCAGAGAGACCTTGCATAACAAAGCATCCGAGCAGTCTTATTATGAGATAGCTATATCCGAGCTGATAAAAGGCGCTCTTTGTATAAAAGATCATCTTCAGATCCATCATATTGTCAACACAGAATTGCTGACAAAGTCTCACGAGGACAAAATAAAGAAGCTCAAAACCAAACATATCACTGAATTGAACATTGAAAAATCCAACTCTTCCACTCTTCAAAATTCTCTAACTCTTTTTGAAGCAAAAATAAATAGATATCCTATGAGATAGAGAAATTGAAGAAGAATTTTGAAGTAGAAAAAACCGCTGTTGTAACCACTGCCGAAGCTGAACTCTCTAAGAATATACAGACAGTTGTTCAGGTCGGAAAAGAAGATGCAACTATCCTTCTCCTTCGAGAACTCCATGTTTCCTATCCAAAAATCAACCTCGTAAATTTTTGGAACGACATCTCCGAAGAAAAACGTCCAAGTTAGGCATTCGAACATGTTCCTAGCTCATCATCTTCAGAGGACGAATCGTCCGAAGAAGAAGAATCTTCAGACTAGCTACTCTTTTAGTTTAGTTTTTTTATCCTTTTCTAATCAGAATATCTCTTTTTGTATTGTAACAACTCCATCTGAATGACAAAGTGTTCTTCCTTTTTATGTTGTTGTTCTCTATATTATTCGATGCTAAATACCAAATAAATACAAAATCTTAATAAAAAATAACAAGTATTGTCTTCTTCGAAAATATATAAATGTGTTGTTAAGCTTGATTAGCTCATCAAAATTCTTAGTGAGTTTTAAAACATTCACTTCGAAATTCCAAATGTAAAATGGTTGTAAAACATGGTTATTTCTTCGAAAAGTATTATAAACACTTCGGAATATACTTCCCTTAACTAATCTTAAAGGTGATCAATCTCTGATGATTTGTTAAGATAGTATCCAAATAAACGTAAAATAACCATTGGCAAAAAACGAACTTTATTGATAAAGTTGAATATGTACAAGTACATGACGCCTCATTAAAACCTTCCTGGGGCAATAGGGTAGGAAAGAGTGCGCCATTAAAAACAAACATTCTAAAGTATAAACATATGTTTATTCCCAATAAAGCTTCAAATGTTGAATATTCCATGGGTGTTGTAGCATTCGCCCCTCGAAATCACAAAGATGATAAGACCCAGGCTTAACTCTTTCAACAACTGTATAAGGCCTTTCCCAATTCGGAGCCATTTTGCCGAAGCTCTTATTCTTTGTGTAGAAAAAAATTTCGCAACACTTTATCACCTTCTTTAAATTCTCTTCTTTTTAGCTTTGATTCATATCTACTTCTCATGAGAGTTTGATAATGTATGGTATTCAAATAAGCTCGAACCCTTTTCTCCTCGATCAAATCCACATTTGCCCTTCGAATTTCATCATTAAATCTTTCATAATATTGAGATATTCTAAAAGATGACATCGTAGATTCAATAGGGCTAACCTCATCCATACCATATGCCAAAGCAAAAGGATTTTCTTTGGTAGCCTCACTTGGAGTTGTTCGATAAGCCCAAACACCTTTTGCAAATAATTTGGCCATTTTCCTGCTGCCCCCGATAGATTCTTCTTCAAGCCATCTAAGATTGTTCTATTTTTCACTTCCACTTGTCCATTAGCTTGAGGATGAAAGGGCGTCGAAAAACATTGTTGAATCCCTTTAGAAGTATAGAATGCAGCCATTTCCCTATTGTTAAATTAAGGTCCATTATCTGTTGTAATTCTCCGAGGAACCCGAAAGCGACAACAAATATTATTCACAATGAATTTGATAACATCATTTGCCTTTATACCTGATAGTGGTTCTGCTTCTGCCCATGTCATAAAATAATCCACAACCACAATTATCATTTGCCTTCCCCCAGAGGCCATAGGTAAAGGTCACACCAGATCAAGTCCTCATCTACCAAACGGTATCGTCTCAGATATAGACATAAGCGGCAATGCTGGTCTATGAATAGCATTAGAAAATCTTTGATTAGTATCACAACCTCAGACTAAAGTTTTAGCATCGTTCATGATTGTAGGCCAGTAAAACCTTGCAAGTAAAACTCTACGAGATAAAGTTTTAAACCCACAATAAGCTAACCCTTCTTCATCATGCAACTGTGATAATACTTCTTGTGATTCTTGCTTGCTTAAGCATCATAGCAACGGTCTTCTTAATGCCTTTTTATACAAAAATTCATCCAAAACTATATATCCAAAGGCTTTACCCCTTAAATTTTTAGCCGATTGAGAATCATCTGGCAGTAATCCTTGGGTAAAAAAATTAAGAATATCTGATCGCCAATCGCGTCGGCTTTCATCAGTGGCAAAAAATTCCTCTATAATTTCACATTGGCGAGGTTGAGCAACAATTGAAGGATTCTCCTGTAGCAAAATCCAAGGATATTCTTTCTTGTAAGCAACATTTGCTAAAGAATTAGCCACCATGTTACTTCCTCGCCCGTTATATTCCACAACCACATTGTCAAACAGAAGCATTAAATTTCGAAGCTCCCGAAGATATAAAAACAAACGATCCTTCCTTGCTTCGGAAAACCCAGATACTTGATTTGCCAATAATTGAGAATCTGTTTCCAGACGTACCGAAGTCGCTTCACAAATCTTTTCCAATCTCAAACTTGTTAAAGCAGCTTCGTATGCAGCTTCATTGTTTGAAGCATGAAAACCAAATTTAATTAATTGGACCATTGTTTCCCCCGTCGGAGCTATAAATTGAACCCCAACACTGCACCCTGAAATATTGGACCCTTCATCTATTCGAGCAACCCACCTCGAATCAGTAGGAAATTTTTTTTTAGCTTTCTTCCTCATCCGATCTATTTGAGTGGAACTCAACAAAACAATCAGCCAATGCCTGTGCCTTGATTGTTGTTCGAGGCGTAAATAAAATATCATAGTCTCCCAACTCCACTGACCATTTAGTCATCCTCCCTGAAATATCTGGTTGTTGCAATAATTTTTTTAAAAGGGAATGAAGTTCGGACTTCTATAGTATGAGCTTGAAAATATGCATGCATCTTCCTAGCAGTAATCACCAATGCTAAAGCCAGCTTCTCCAACTTCATATACCTTTTTTCTGCTGCCACCAGACTTTTACTAACGTAATGAACCAACTTCGGAATACATGAATCTTTACTAATTAGCACTGCATTGAGTGCAAAATCTGATACGACAATGTACAAGAATAGTTTCTCCCCGTTTTGAGGCTTTGTTAATATTTATGGTGATGACAACAAATTTTTAATGCTTGTGAACGCCGCTTCGAATTCCGACTTCCATTCGAACCTGTTAGGTCCTCGCAACACTTGAAAGAAAGGAAAGCATTTATCAGAAAATCGTAAAATAAATCGATTAAGTGCTGCTAACCTTCCTGTCAATACTTGCAAATCTTTAACTGATCGAGGTGAATTCATGGTTACCAAGGCCTTTAATTGTTTTGGGTCGGCTTCTATTCCTTTTTCACTAATAATAAAACCCAAAAACTTCCCTGGTCTAACTCCGAAGGTACATTTCTCCGGATTTAGCTTCAACCTGATTGCCCTTAGATTAAAAAACGATTCTTCTAGATCATCAAGATGCACTTCATCCCTTGAACTTTTTACTACCATATCGTCTATATATACCTCCATATTTCTTCCGATCTGCGTAGAAAAATATTTATTCATTAATCTCTGATAAGTGGCTCTAGCATTCTTCAATACGAAGGGCATCACCCTATAACAATAGAGGCCTCTATTAGTTATAAAAGTGGTGCATTCTTGATCCTTCAGATCCATCTGGATCTGAATGACCCTGCGAAAGCATCAGTAAAAGTCAAAATTTTATTGCCTGAAGTAGAATCAATTAACTGGTCAATTCGAGGAATTGGAAACGGATCTTTGGGACAAGCTCTATTTAAGTCTGTAAAATCCACACACATCCTCCATTTCCCATTCTTCTTTTTAACCACTACCGGATTCGCAGTCCACAAAGGATATTGAGATTCCCTTATATGTCCGACTTTAGATAATCGATCCATTTCTGTAACAATTGCTTCTGCTTTCTCCGATGAAAATGCTCTTCTTTTTTGAATCACTGGCTTAACCTTCGGATCTATGGCCAAGCTATATCGAATTACTTCGATGGATACTCGTGTTACATCTTCTGTCTTCCAAGCGAAGACGTCCAAATTTTGAGACAAAAAATTAAGCAGTTGTTGACGTAGATTATGGGTCAATAAAGTTCCAATCCGAAGCACTATTCCTTCTGAAAAAGTAAACTCCTATATTTTTTCACTCATTGTTAAAGACCCCAGAGTTTCCCTCGGATCGTCAACCCTTTCTTCCAACTCCGAGGGAAACCCTTCTAACTGCTATTCCCGCATCAAATCTCTACCAATGGATCCTCAGATCCTGAGTGCAGTGGCATAACATTCTCTGGAAACCTTTTGATTGCCTCAAACTACTCCAACTCTGTCTCCAACCACGTACTTAACACACTGATGGACTGTTGATTGAACCCATCAGTGTTTTAAGTACGTGGTTGGAGACAGAGTTGGAGTAGTTTGAGGTGATCAAAAGGTTTCCAGAGAATGTTATGACCTTCCAAAAATAACATTATAACTTGTGGGACAGTCCACCACCACAAAAATCACTTGAACCTTCTTCTTGAATGGTCCTTTCCCCAAACTAACTTCTCCCTCAAATTCCCCAACAACACGAGATGTTACACCCATGAATCCAATAATTGTATGGTTTGATTGAGTAATCCGAGGATGGTTTGTCATCCTATCATAGGTAGACTTAAAAAGAACATTGGCAGAACTGCCAGTTCCTCTCAAATTATCTTCATCAAATAGAATGAAAGGAATGTCTTTCTTCCCATACAAATGCGTTGACATTCTCTCTTCAATTTGATTTGTCAAGTTGACACCATGCATTTTCCTTGAGATGTCTGAATTTCCAGTCATCGAATCACCCCCAAAAATTGCTAACGATTCAAAAAACTTGCACAATTCCCGAACACGTCCCTTTTCTATAGAAACAACCTCAACAGGCTCCTCGACTGCCATCAGAAGCAACATGTTCGGATCCTTCTCAACATATTCATTAGAAGCATCGAATGACTCAACCTGTGAATCCATAATCATCAATTTCTCAGCTGGCTGCGCAGCCTTCGAAGTTGATGCACCGTTATTCTTCGATGCACTTCCATGTGACTTCGCATAAGTCAAGAGCTTCCCATTCTCAATCAAATATTGGATTTCTTTTTTCAAAGCAATACAATCATTTGTATCATGCCCAATGTCATCATGATACCTACAAAATTTATTATTTATTTCTTCCCTCGGTCTGCTGATAGGAGCTAGTTTCCTAAAGTTCACAAAAGTCTTAGTTTTATCCCAAATAACAGAAACACTCTCTGTTAAATCAGCATAGTACTCTGGCCTAACCAAAGTATTCGGCCTAGGTCTATTGTAATCGTTGGATGGGGTGTGGTTTGAATATCCACCACTCTCAGGAGGAAAATTGTTGTTCTTATGTCTCGACTGCTGATTATTCTCATTTCCATTGTTATTTCCATTCGAGGGCTGCCCCTGATTATTGGTTGCATGTCCCGAATCATTCGAAGTATTATCTGGAGCCCCTTGGACTCTGCTAGATTCTTCAACCTTAATTTGGTCCTCGACTTGAGCCATCAACGCTCCAAAAGTCAAAACCTTTCTCTTTTTCGTCTCATTAGCCAGATCCCCTGGCAACAAACCCTAACGAAAAGCGGCCATTGCTACATTCTCTTCACAATTATCTTAGCTTTCTTTGGTTAACACAAACCTCTTAGTATAATCCTTCCATTTTTCTCATGGTGCTTGCTTGTACTGGATAATTGTATTAC
The DNA here is from genome assembly GCA_036936605.1 of Limnanthes douglasii subsp. nivea. Lineage (NCBI taxonomy): Eukaryota > Viridiplantae > Streptophyta > Magnoliopsida > Brassicales > Limnanthaceae > Limnanthes > Limnanthes douglasii. The sequence goes on from JAUPFV010000004.1 coordinate 270,152,538, forward strand.
CATTAGCTCTCATTTCCTTGCTTCCAACGAACTACCTTCGGAAAGCAGTATAAAAATCCCTGAAATTTGAAATGGATCCCCTCGGAATCCTGTTATACCACTTGAGAGCTGTTCCTTTAAAAGTTTGAGAGAAAGTACGACACACAAGCCGGTCGTCATCCTCGAAATTCATCATATAATTTTTGAACTGTTCGATGTGATCATCGGGATCTTGTATCCCATCGAAATTTTCAACCTTCAAAATATCAAAACGCTTCGGAAGCGTCATAGAGCAAATTTCATATATTAATGGAGAGTTCCTCCAATAAACACCTTAAACAAATTGATCATCGATCCCTATTGTAACATACAAATTCTTGTCGGTCTCAGCATATTGATTCGAAGGATTTCCTTCATGCCAAGTTGATCGAGGAGCACTCTTAGACTTACTCTGCTTTTTATATCTCCTTGAATAACCTCTTTCTGATTCTCCATTCGAAGAACCTCTATGCCTCTTAAATCCTGAAGATAAGCTTTCTACCTCCTCATCACTCGAAGTTATCAACTTTTGCTTATCTTTCTTATCCTTTCGAGATGAATATCTCTCTTTAGGAGACACACAACGTGCTTTTTTATGCTCATACTTAGCATGTCTATCATCGATAGATCGATCTGACTGACCCTCAACATCGGTCTTTTCCAACTCCTGCCTAACCTCAGATTTGATCTTAGCAGAGAGTATTTCTTGTCCTCTTCGCTCATATTTTTCATTCAACGCATTAATTTTATCAAGAAGTTGATTCATTCTTGTCTCAACATTAGATGGAACTTGGACCGGAGACGATCCATCAGTTCTATTCCCATCAGTTACATTCTTTTGCAAATCGTCTCTCACTGTTTCTAAAGCCGATAGAAGCGTAGGATTATTATTTTCGGGCTTCATCTTATGAATTTGAGTTAAAAAAATATCACCAAACGAATAAGCTACTGATTTTTCTGTTCAGTCCCCAGCGGAGTCACCAATTTGATAAGGTTTTCATTTTCTTAGGTAAATTTCTAGAGAGAAATCTTAGAGAGAGAAAGTGCTTTAGAGTTTTTTAGAGAGAGAAAACACAAGTACAAAATGAGTTTCAAGTAAAAAGTGTTCAACCTTTGTATTAAAACTGTATGGTCCTTTATATAGAGGAGCCAAGACTTAGTTGAATAACTGAATCTGTTACAAAAATAGGTTAATTGCTATTTAGTCCTTACAAATTATGAAAAGTCACAATAGCTTCCTAAAACTTACATCATTCAGAAATTAAAGACAAAACTTACACTAATTATAATCAAGTCCCCAAATTTACATTGTTTATAAATTAAATCCTAAAAACTCATTTCCATATCAGCTTATATATGCACAAAGTCAAAATGGGAGGCTAGCACGAGCCTATCATAAGATTTCTAAGCTAAAAGTCTTGCTTTATTTAACAAACAACAAAAAGGATTATTCATACTAAAATAACAACATTTATATATTTATATACATCAAATACACATGCCAATTACGGTAAATATACGGTTGTTGGAAAAAATGCTCATTCAAGTGGATTGTGCCAACCCTATTCTGGCATCAAATAAAAATTATTGTTCCATAAAACAAAATAAGAAAATTATTACAAATATAATCAAAATCAAAAAACAAAAAGGTTACTTTCTTCGTGACATACATGGTTTTATTCATTACACTACATCCACAACCAACATACTTTTACAAGAAAACTTCAATAACAAATAAGAAATCAAGTAATTCACATATATAAGCTTCAATCTACACGGTTCCTTGGGGAAACTACTCCTCATTTCTTAAACGAGTATGTAGGAAGGGATATCTTTTGCCTTTCCGTGAACCTCTATGTTGGGGGTGTAAGTAAAGATATGCTCACATAATTCTTTGAACTTTAGAGATCTACTAGCTCAGGTGAGGTGATATGAGTGGCTAAAGTCGCCAAAGTAAAGAAAATAGAGGATACCGACACTCTGTTTGCATTCTCTTCGACCAAAAAATGGATACTATGGTAAACATCAACACAAAACATAACACGTCAATTAAAAATGGTACTTCAACTTCGTATAGAATAAGATCTAATACGTCCCAATGTAATAAAATAAAGTCCAAAGTCGATTACAATGCTAGCAGTAGCAAGAGAGTGAACCGCCACCAAGACTTTCATTAACAGAGCTGACCAAGTCACTGATAAAAATTTATGAAAATACAAAGGACAAAATCAAGTATAATCGGCCTGAAAATTTATAGGAAGCAAAAGAAACATAGATAGAAAAGTAATTTAAGTTCCATGGTTATATAAGTCATTTAATATATATTGTTGGGTTTCACATGATCAAGTCCAATCTTGTCTCAAGGAAATAAAGCTTAGTTAATTTGTGAAAAAAAAGGATTCGAGACAAGGTTATGGTGATGTTATGAAACAAGCTTTACCCTCGGCTAAAGAATAAAGGGTGCTGGATACAAATGATATCATAGTGGCCGAAGTAGAGAAATAAGAAGAATACTTGGATCCAGATCCAATACGAGGATCAATGGTCCTACCATGATAGCCATCCACACACCTCTGAAATATTCATTTCAACCTCTAAAAAAACGTAGCTACATTCTATGAAAATCATCTATTGGTCATGTTGTAAAGATCTATTATGGAACATTTCTCAACCAACATCATCACCAGGCCCCTTCCCGACATCCATCTTTTTTAAAGGTTGCTTCAAAACCTTTTTATTTGAAGGAGAATCATGATTTATAACATCATCATTGTCTATAGGATAGAGAGAGACCCATCATAGTACAGTAAGTCAATAGTCTTATGACCAGATATCTTAGGAGCAATAAGGAACTCACTCACCAAGAACCATTGATGAACATTCTTTAACAAAATGATAATAGACATGAGTAGGTTCTAGGAGTGTGGAACAAGTTGGGTAAGGAAGATATTCGTTTATTAAAATAGATCTAAAAGGTCTAGCGCAAGGGGGGACTAAATCTCGTGATCAAGGTTGTAGTTAAAGAAACCTACTTTATTGCTAATGGGCATTAAACAAATTTCCTCATTTATAAGAAACCTAATTATAACATCGTCATAAGTTCTCTATTTAACTAGCTCTCTCTCACATTTATCTGATCTAAGGTATCGATATAAATGATCAACAAGAGTCTATATTTAAGGACCATAAAACAATATGTGGCTCACGACCGAGGCATCCCAACGAGCTTAAAAATCAGATAGGGGACCATTTTTTGCAACATAAAAATTTATCCCTTCAATATTACAAGGTTTAAAAGGATGAGAAGCATGAATTGCAAGTGGTAACGATTTTCCTTTATAACCTAAACTGCATTTTTCCTATGAGATCGAGAATGACTCGAACGAGAAGTCTTATAAAACCTCTTTTACACGAGAAAAACCAGCGCCATCGTCACCACCCATCATATCATGTTTTAGAAACCTCTTCTGCATGAGAAAAACCAGCCCAATCGTAACCACCCATCATATCCTATCATTCTGGATATTATCTACTGTATTTTTCCATGCTTCCCATTTTATAAGAAAATATGAAACATCGAAAAAAAATTCTAACAAATTCAAGAAAAAATGAAGACAAGAGGTGGAAGGAGAAGAAGTAGTAAATTGATAAAAAGGAGAAAATAAATAAAATAATAAAGGAATATCATAATTTTTATATACAATTGGATGACTTTATTAAAACCGGAAAATTTGTTTTATTGTATTGCTATGATTAATATGCAAGATGAAAGCACTAGATCTGGAGAAGAATGGAAGGTTAAGATTGCAGAAACTTAGGAGGGAAAACTTAGCATTATACTCAATAAGGTTCTACATCTGTTCGCTGTTAACTGAGTCGGGCATATCCCAACAAAGCTAAAAAAATCCCTAATGAATGGAGGTAAGGGGAGTCGTAAGCCCCAGTCAAATAAAGTAGTATACATGCATATCTCGCCTTCTTCAGTGGTATAAGGTTGATCCCCCGCACGAGGCGTCCTAATGGTCACATCGTTAGGTAGTGTATATTTGTCCCTGGACTCCAAGACAGATCCTTCAGTTAGATACCCATATTTAGGGGTAATTTTGGAAACATGTTCCTCCAAAACCTCAGCCTTCTCATATTCAGAATCAACTTCCATGGGTTTCTTCCTTATAACTTTCTTAGGAGCTATGGTTTAACCACCGTAATTACCTAACATCGGTTATCAGAATTCGGCATTAACCTATGCTACATGGTTTCAGTTTCGAAAAAGGCACCCTTTTGATAAAAATATAACATAAAACCAGAATTCCCAATATTCCAAAGGGTGCCTATTGACTTAACCATAGCAAATACATATTTCTACTCGAAACACAAGCAAAAGAAAACTCGACAAACCCTTAAGCATACTTGTATAACTGATTCCTCGTTTCTCCTAGATGCAATCGTACGTGACAAGTAATTCTCAAAATGATAGCAACAAGTGACGCATGGAAAACGAAAGAAACTAGACTCCAAATAGGAGAGTAATTATCTTCTCCTTTTTTCTACTCTCGAAACTCCAAGTTTTCTCCTTGTGAAAATACAGGAAAAATGAATTTTGAATTTATGAAGACAAACTGCTGCTACACCAAAATAATGATGATATATAACTCAACCTCCACAAATTAATAACACCCATCAAATTATTTATCGAAAAAACTAAACGACTCGTAACTTATCAAAATCTATTTGTCATACAACTTAATCTAAAACCACACGCGCTATCACATCAAGAAGTGACACATCACCCACGCTTCCTTCATATCTATTATAAAATCTGCATTAATTCCACCTAGTAATCATTCCATAATTACTAGATGGACTAAGGGGAGTCCTGATAAGTTAGTATATATCCACAACATATGTGAAAGGGAGATGTTAATCAAGCTTATTTGGTTAAAACATACAAAGCGTCTAAATCACCAAAAATATCTGATGCGAGCACAAAACAAAGAGATGCAAGCCCGAGCAGACCAGAAGCGAACAAAATCAAATAGTTAAGAAGGAGGAGAGAGGAGATATGAGTTCGATCAAATCAGAGCATAGCAAGAAGTAATGGTAAACCAAGGAAAAATAAAGGAAAAGCACGAATTCTAATGAAGGCCCGCTCAGATGAAAAAACTGATAAATAAGAGGATGAGATGAGCAAAGTCGAGCTGGATCCAATCAAAGGTCAGACGCATAAGATGGTAGCTGACCTGCTCAGGAATTCACGAAACTGATGATCATTAAATGACTCAGTATATTATAAGAGTCGACTTTAAAAGACCACATTGATGACCGTGGATTAGGGATATTTGACAAATGTTACACTCGAGTTCTTTATATCTTATAAAAGATCATGTATAATAAATAAGATGGTAACTGCTAAAAGTGTATAAATAAGAATTGGGAATGATGTAATAGAATTATGTTCTTCTTCTTTCTGAATAAATAATACTTACTATCTTGGCATATTGGTGTTAGGGTTTCCCGTTAACAGTTGTTGTCAATGATTTACGACCCTATCAAAATTAATCTGGTTCGTCCCTCATTTGCCTACTACGACAATGTAGGTACAATACGGTTCAGTTCAATCCAGTCTTTCATTCTCGAATGGATCATATGTCAGTTGATTATCACTTTATTCGACAGTAATTTAAAACTAATATTTTTAAATGTTTTATATCATGATCTTTTAATAAAATCATTTACATCATTCTCAATTCCAAAAATGATAATTTGGCCTATCTAAATATGTCGAGCCCATCTTGTAAAGATATATGAGCATGTAAAAAGAACATGTTAGCAATATTTTTATTCAAATTCAAATATTTCTATATATATGTAACAATATACTTTTTAGCACTAATTTTGCTATATATATTCGTTTAATTAAATGAATAATCCGAATAATACTTTAGTGCATCCATACCACCAAAATCATCATAATAATCATATCAGGTACATGTACGGATAAAATAATTCGCTCTACACCCGCACACCTGATAAATAATCCATAACATGATGACTTGCAATATTGATGAGTCCGGAATTATTCACCACCACTCATAGTGAAAACCGGATAGGTGTAGTTCGGACAATAACTGCCCACTGAACTATCTGGACAGGACAAAAGTATTAAAACACTAAACACCTTTTGACTAAGCTAATTGTTAATCTGCTTAATAAACTAATGGGTCTTTGAACTCGACCCGATTGAATAATTTTACCTGAAAGCTCATGGGTCTATGATTAAGGGTATAAATACCCAACCACTTTCATTAATGAGGGTAATGAACATTTAATACAACCAGACAACTTAAATCTCTCACTACATATCACCCAAATATTTAATACTCTTAAAATACCCCAAAATATCTCACAAAATTACCCTTAGTCAAAACTAAACCACACCAAATTGGCGACCATAGTGGGAGCAGAAGGTGCCTGAATCTAGCATTCAAAACCAATAAGAAAAACCAGTTCGGATGAATCCGGATGAGCAAGCAGTGCCACCACCTTTGATAGAAGGGGTGGGAGAAAACGATGAGTACACGATCGAAGAACAAGACAGGTTGAAGGCTGAAATAGAAGCCTTGAGAGCTGCTAAAAAGATAGAGTTAGGCTTGAAAGAAAAATTGAAAGTGTCAGCCATTCACCACATTAACAACCCAAGGGAGAATGACCCATCGGCAAGGACTCACTTGAGTGCTAAAAAGACTAATGTCAGCTCAATGAAGTCTCATCGGTGGAGAGCTCAGAGTCAGAATCCTCTAGTAGCTCCTCGAACGAGGATGGAATTAAGGAGTCCCTGTCATCCAGCAGTGATGAAGGCAGGTCCAAAAAGAAGCAAAAGCTGGTTGAAAAATATTTAAGAAAGAGGGATAGGCATGGAAGGTTGAAAATGCATCTGAGTAAAGGCTCATCTCATAGCCATAGCTAGAGACATATAGACTAGTTCTTGATGGACCCTTTCGTTTTCCATGATGAACCAAGTATCTTTGCAACTCCAAATGAAGATACTGTCTTTAATCGTGGCCGGAATTGGAGACAATCTCCATTGTCCTCCAAAATATTGTCTGGAAACCTTCCTAAGAGGTTTGACAGTACTAAGATGGAAAAGTATGATGGGAGCAAGGATCCAGATAATCATCTGGAACAGTTTAAAAAATTTATGATGAATTTTGACGATGATGAAAAGTTGATTTGTAGAGCCTTCTCTCAATCTTTTACGGGGAGTGCTCTGAAATGGTACAATAGCCTACCACAGGGGTGCATCAGAAACTTTGATACGTTTTGGGTGGCCTTCCAGAGGTAGTTTGTTGGAAGTAAGGAGGTGAAGGGCAATGGAGACACTATTATCCATTGTGCCCAAGAGCCAAATGAATCATTGAAAGAATATATAAGTCGGTTTGTGAACACAAAGAATGGATTACCTGATTGCTTTGAGCAAGTAGCAATAGCTTCTCTAAGACAGGGTTTGAACCCTGGCAACCTGGCCGATTCGGTAACCAGGAAGAAGGCCATGAGACAGGGCGGTTTACTGAACCAGGTGAGTAAGCAAATCAATGTAGATGAAACAGAAAAGACTAGGGTGCATAGGCAAGTGAGATCTGACCCAGCAGCACCAAACCATAATCAGTCCGGATACAAGGCTAAGGAGGCCGAACAGGGTCCCAACAGAGCCAAGGCTCAATCTCACCCAGCTCCAGCTCAGAGTCAGCAGTTCATAAATAAGCGAGGACCTTGGGTCCAACCGGAGTGGTTTGATGAATTTAAAGAGAATGTGGCAACCATCCATGATAAAACAAAAGATGATGTGCATTTTAGGAAGCCGACAGCGCTTCAATCTCCTAGGGAAAGTCGTAATGCTTGTTTTTGTCAATATCATCATTATATTGACCATAACACAGAAGATTGCATCACTTTGAAGCAAGAGGTGCAGAATTTGATTGAAAGAGGAAAAGTAGGTGCTTATGTCAAGAGAAGAAGTGGGAATAGGCCGGATAATGCTCATCGGACCGGCCCAACAAACAATGCAGGGACATCGGCTTCGAACGGGGCCATGGTAATTATTGAAAGATTCGATGTAGAATCAGAGTATTTGGATCCTGGTCCAGCCCGGAATAAGGTGGGTGTTATAACAGAACATACCAGGACAGTGTCTGGGCTCAAAAGCTTTTTTTAGTCACTTACCATATTTGGGGGAGACATAATGACTGCACCAACTCCTTCTTCCAGGAAGAGGCATGTTCACACTCTGGCTACTCATTTGGAAGGAGGCATGTCCTCCTATCAATCCCAAATTCCTTTTTCCTTTATTGTTTTTGATGAAGATAAATTGAGAGATATAGCTGGTCCTCATGAAGATATTGTGGTAATGGAGCATCAATTGTGGGCAATGATATTAGGTGGATTTTGGTGGACACATGCAGCTCAGCCAATATGCTTTTTTTGAGTTCCATTAAACAAATGAAGAATCCGGCAGTGATTCAACGTTCAAACAGGTCCATTGTGGGTTTCACTGGATGCTCTGCGGACATAGTCGGGGAGTTTGAGGAGGAGGTTTTGTTGGGCAAGGGCCCTTTCAAGAAAATGGTCAGGGTACTTTTTGTTGTGGTAGATTGTCTAACGTGCTAAAATGCTATCTTGGGACGATCTTGGCTCTTTAGGATGCATGTTGTGGCTTCAATAGTTCACCAATGTTTAAACTATGTTGTTCAAGGACAAGTGGGAGTTGTTCGGAGTAGTAAAAAAATAGCAAGGGAATGTTATGCGACTACGCTTGCCCCTAGAACTTTGGGGGTAGTTCGGATAAATGAATATTAGCAATTGGTGGGGCCTTCTGGGGGAGAGGGTGAAATTGATGACCCCAGAGAGACCCATGGTGTTTTAATACCAATTGAAGAGGTTGAAACTCACTCTCTGGCTGAAGGAAGAAGTGTCAAGATTGGATCTAAGATGACATCAGAAATAAAAAGCAAAGTGTTATCCTTTTTAACAAACCACCAACACGTTTTTGCTTGGTGTAATACTTATGTAACCGGAGTGCCTGCGAATGTTATATCTCACCAACTATCCATCTGAAGAGATTTAGGACCCGTTGTGCAGAGAAGAAGAGCTTTCTCTAAAGAAAAAGCTGATGTCATAATTCAAGAGGTTGACTAGCTTACCAAGATGGGGCACATAAAGGAATCTCAGTACCCTTTATGGACAGCCAATCCAGTGTTAGTGAAAAAGAAAAATGGGAAATGACGTATGTGTATCGAATTTACTGACCTCAACCGAGCTTGCCGAAAAGATTTGTATCCAGTCTCTCGGATCGATCAGTTGGTAGACTCCACATCTGGGAACAAGTTGTTGTCCTTTATGGATGCCTTCTCCGGTTATAATCAGATACAAGTGGATCTGAAGGACCAGGAACACACTACTTTTGTTACTGAGAGTGGCCTCCATTGTTACAAGGTGATGCCCTTTGGGTTAAAGAATGTTGGGGCTACTTATCAGAGGTTGGTGAATAAAGCATTCGCTGATCAGATTGGGAGAAATATAGAAGTCTATATTGATGACATAATGGTAAAGAGTGTGGAAGAGGAATTATACTTTGCAGATCTCCAAGAGACTTTTGCCAACTTGGTAAAAGTTAATTTAAAGTTGAATCCAGAAAAATGGGTTTTTGGAGTACGGTTTGGGAAGTTTTTGGGGTATGTGATAAGTGAGAAAGGGATACAGCCTGATCCGGAACAACTTAATGCTTTATTACAGATGGATCCTCCTTGGAATATTAAAGAAGTGCAAAGATTGACATGAAGGCTGGCTGCTCTAAATCGTTTTATCTTAAGGTCTTCGGTTATGTGTGCCCCATTTTTCCAGACTTTAAAGGGTGCTCAAGAATTTAACTGGTCTCCACAGTGCGACCAAGCGTTCGATGAAATAAAAAAGCGTTTATCTTCCCCCAAAACTCTCTACATGCCTGTTGATGGAGAAATATTGTACATATATTTAGCAGTGTCCAAATGTGCTATAAGTGTAGTACTAGTAAGGGAGGTGGATGGTTATCCTCGTCTGGTGTACTACATCAGCAAGAGCCTGATGGATGCTGAAAGAATGTACTTAAAGCTTGAAAAACTAGCACTGTCTTTAGTAATTGCTGCCAGGAAAACGAGGCCCTATTTTCAGTCTCATTCTATTGTCGTCCGGACGTATTTTTCCCTTGAAAAATTTTCTTCAAAAGGTGGACATATCAAGCAGGATGACCAAATGGTCAGTAGAATTGGGTGACTATAACATTGATTTTGCCCCTCGAACTGCAAGCTGCAGATGAAAGAACTAAGAAGGTATGGGTTTTCCGGACATATAGGGGATCAAGTACCATGGGTTGTGGTGCAGGGATATTTTTAACCTCCCCGTATGACGACAAGTTGTACCAGGCTATATGTTTTGCTTTTAGGGCTTCCAACAATGAGTCTGAATATGAAGCTGTTATAGTTGGTTTGAAATTAGCCTTTCTATATGGAGCTAAAAAAGTAAGATTAATGAGTGATTCTCAGCTTCTTATCCATCATGCCCAAGGTCAATCGGAGGCGAAAAATGAGCAGTTGATTAAATACTTATTCATTCTTAAAGAAGTGGCAGCCAACTTCAAAGATGTCAGCTATGAGCATATACCCAGATCAGAAAATACATTAGCAGACTCATTGGCAACCATAGCATACTCTGAGTCATACCCATGGATTCATGTGAAAGAATGTCCACCCATACAGCCCAATTGGGGTAAAGAAGAAGAGGAAAGTTTAAGTATACAAGTGGTTCAACCCAAAGACTGGAGACATCCCATTCTTCAATACATTTCTAATGGCATTTTGCCTCCGGAGAAAGCTGTGGCAAGCAAAATGAAGTACAGGGCTCTTGGTTTTTTAGTCATAAGAGATATTTTATATAAGAATTCATTTTGTAGACCTCTCTTGCGTTGTTTGTGGGTTGAAGAGTCTCAAATTGTGCTATCTGAACTACATGATGGTGATGGGTCAGCACACTGTGGCTATAGAGCTTTAACCTAAAGGGTTTTATTGGCCGGATACTACTGGCCATCCATAATGGAAGATGCTAAGGAATTGGTAAAGAAGTGTGATTCATGCCAAAGATATGGTAATGAAATTCATATCCCAGCTGTCCCCTTGGAATCGATTTCTGAGCCAATAACTTTTGCTTGTTGGGGACTGGATCTAGTAGGGCCATTACCAATGGCGTCCGGAGGGTGCAAAACTATTATTATGGTCATTGATTACTTTTCAAAGTGGATAGAGGCAGCCCCCTGGCCAGAACTACTTCAAAAGCTGTTATAAAATTTATCCTATCTAATATTTGTTCAGCATTGCTTCTCTTCTCCTTTCCACCCACAAGCGAATGATCAAGTTGAAGTGAGAAATAGGACCATTATGTCCGGTCTCAAAAATAATTTAGAATGAGCTACTGGAAAGTGGCCAAGCTATTTACAAGAAGTACTATAGGCCTACCGGACTACTCCTCGAGCTGTTACACAGGAATCTCTTTTTGCCTTGGTATATGGGATGGATGCCATTGCTCCTATAGAGGCAACTTTTCCATCATACAGAGTCCACAATTTTTCCGAACAGACTAATGAAGTTGCAGTCATAAGTCAATTGGACTTAATCAAGGAAAAAAGGGTTAAGGCTCATCTTAGAGCCGCCCATTATCAAGGTTTAATGAGAAGCAGGTTTGCTTCCAGAATCAGAAGAAGGGATTTTCAACCGGGGGATAAAGTATTGAGAAAAGTCTTCCTACATACTAAGGAGAAGCAAGCTACCTCCAAATTGGGAAGGGCCATATGTGGTCATTGAAAAGCTTAATCCTGGAACATACAGGCTTCAAGGAAAAAATGGAAGAATCTTAAACCACCCTTGGAACATTGAACACCTCCTAATGCATCTAGAATAAAAATTGTGTAAATATTTACTTGTTTAAAGTCCATGTAAATATTGGGGGGCATACTCTTTCCTACCCTGGTGGCGCGGAGAGGTTTTAATGAGGTGTCTGGGTTTTTCAGTAAAATTTGATTCCTTCTTAAAATATTCGGTGTGGTTTGATTTACAGTTTTTTTAAAGTTTTCTAAGTATCTTTGACTAATCAGATTGATCTGGTGGAATGATGACCATTTAACATTTGTAATCAGAGAATTTAAACACTCTCATATTAGAATACTTGTAAAATAAATAAGGGCTATTTAAAAATCAGACATTAAAATTGAGCGAATATAAAACAAAGCAAGAATTTAGCAAAGTAAAACTACCCGGCTAAAATCGGAGGATGATATTAAAACATAAAGAACGCCTTGGCCATCCAAGGACTTTAAGTTTAAGAGGAAAAGCTTGACCGTACTCAAACCGGACACAATTACAAAAATGCCTTGGCCAACCAAGGACTTTAGTATGTTATAAGGATAATAAAAAAATAGAAAATAGTTAAAACTTCAGGGTTAGTTTCCTTTAGATGTACCTGCATCATATTTTTTATTCTTTGGATCTTTGGGTTCGTCACTGGAACTCTCTCCGGTCCCTTCTTCCTCATCAGTAGTGTCATCAATACCACTCGAATAGTTTTTCTTATCACCATCCACCATCGTGTGAAATGGGATATCTTCATATTCAACGTACTGCAACAGACTACCGAGTTTCCTCTTTGGGAATGTTTGATGAAAAAGCAAGACCATGTCAAAATTTAATTTGGCATACCTCTTTTCTAGGGAATCTATCACATCGTTGGTATACGCATCGACCTTGGCCTGGATCGTCTTTTCTTATTCTTTCACCAAATCTTCTTTCTCCTTGGTAACCTTAGACACAACATCTTCAAGAGAAGTCTTGTCACCGGATAGGTTTTGGATAACATTGTCCTTGGTCTTCACCTCTTCCTTCAAAGTGGAGAGATCTTTCTCCAAGCTAGAGCACTTGTTTTGAAGCTCTATGTTTGCCTTCTCTGAAGTAACCAGCTTCGTTGCCAGATCTTCTTTCCCTTTCGTTAACTCCTCGAGCTCTTTCCTCAATGCCTGAACATTTTGGTTAGCATTAAGAAGGTCAGTGGATAAGCTCTTTTTATTAGCATTGAGGGTATTAATAAGGGCAGACTGATTTTTTACTTGCCTCTCCAAGTTGAGCACTGGCTGAATATGGCCCAGCAAAGAGTGGGTCACCGTATCGTTTTCCCCTGAAACAGTGAAAGACTTGCCATTAAAGTTCACCATGTTAGAGGAACTTGGGGGAAGGTAGGGACCAGCAAAGTCATCATTTTCAAACTCTCCAAAATAAAGGCCAATGTTTTGGAGACCACTGATGTCTACTCCTTCCAAATCCCCTCCGGTGCCATCTCCGGCGTGTAGATCACTTGGGATTTGCTCTACCAATGTAGGTTCTGTTGGATCGACCGGAGGAAGAGACTCTGAAGGTCGGAGGACAAGTTCATCCCCCAGGGAGACTTTCTTCTTCTTTGCAGTCCTCTCTTCACTACTTGCTCCCCGTTTCCGGTCCTTCTTAGGATGTTTTGGAGGATATTGAGGTCCACCTGCTTCCCTAATACTCTCATCTTTAACTACTTGAAGTAGAGTAGCATTAATCCCCCCTTGGGCCTGCACTCCCTGGCTCACCGGAGCGATCTCCTCTGCATCATCCTGAACAGCCTCTGCTGTAGCCTTCTTTTTCTTGCCCTTGTTCCCTTTCATTTTACTTGGGGCTTTGGCTCTGGAGGGCAAGGCCAGTTTTCCATCTTTCTCTTCTGTTCTCTTGAGGATGACGGCAGGAGAGGGTGGTGTAGTCAGCTCATCCCAAGTAAGATCTCTCTGGTCCTTTGTGTTCCAGAGGTGGGACCTCACCAGGTTGCTTGAGGTGAAGCAGTTGGTGAAAGCATTTCCCCAACGTTCAGCAGCCTAAGCGTTTAACTTGGCACAGGTGGTCTTCCCCTCCTCAACATAATCGGATAACTCCTTCGGCAACACTAACCAAAGTAAAAGAAAAATAACTCAATTTTTTTACGAAGTAAGAAAGACAAACGTAGTAAAATATTCACATGAGCTTTTCCATCTATTGGTGAGCATATTGGGATTGACACCAGCCTTGATTTTTCTCCCATTTTCCCATGTCCCGCTGATAAATAGAAATTGGGTCTTCCAATTTTTCTCTGACTCAAGCAAGTCATCCACCACCTTAAACTTATCTCTCATGTTGAAGTGGTAGAATGGGATATGCTTGTTCTTACAGAGGCTGGCCACTACAGTAAATTGCTCCATTGGAAGTGGTATTCCGGAGAGCCTTCAAGCCATAATATAGGCGATGAGAGTATACCAAGCGTTGGGACTCAGCTGGCTTGGACATAATTTTATCAAGTGGAAATACCTGACAAGTTCTGGATCCAAGGGAAATTTGAGCCCCCAGTTGAACAGCTTGGTGTAGATGACGATTTCGCTGAGCTTGCAGTCCATCGGGGTCTCCGGAGTGACTGGTATACTCACCTTAACAGATTCAGGGATCCCCCACTTGTTCCGGATCCGGCCTAACTCAGCAGTGTGAGTATAGACATAATTGATATTCTGCATGGCCAGCAGATACCTCACATTAACCTTGTGGAAGCAAGGCCCTACTTTGCCTTCCAGACTCTCCGATAGATGCGGATGGGTCATGCATCATTTCTCTTTGCCTTTTCCTTTTTTGGCAGAGGCAGCATCTCCAGTCTGCCCGGAAGCTTCAGTCTCGAATGGAGCATCTTCAACACTATCCTCGAATGGAGCATCTTCAACACTATCCTCTAACACTATCAAAGATATTACAAGTGTTCAGCTGAACCAAAATCCTTGTATAAACTAAAAGTTTAAAAATGCAGATACATGTCACAAACGAGAATACCAAAGATAAATATTAGACAAAAAATGACTCAAACAAAATACAGACGTAAACACTAAGGACAATAATATTGATTATTTTATGTTCATTAAAAACATAGAGTTCTCCCAATCTATGACATATATCAATCACTCTCTATGTATGTTGATCTTGTATAACACAAACATAATCAGAATAGAATACATAATCGTCATATTTATATAATTGACTTACCGAAACAAGATTCAAGGCAAGGTTAAAACGCAGTAAACATCATCGAGCGCTATAAAAGTCCTAGCAATAGAGCAAACGCCCACTACCGACATTGTCATAACATTAACAGATAGACAAATATAGATGAAACAAATGCCAATTAAATAAAGTATGACAGTAAGGTGACATGTTACGAGACACACCAGAATCTAAAATCCACAAAAATGAAGGAATACCTAAAGTTGAAAACGAAGACAGACTTGAGTGTGACAATGATATAGACATTATGGTAGGATTAGAAACAATATATTATGTAACTGATTCACAAGGGTTTAATGCAAAGTGTGGTGTGGTTCTATCATAATAACCATCAACAATAAATTGTATGCGGCAGAGTGCAGGACAAAATTACTTAACATGTCGTTTGTATAGCTGAAATAATTGTTGCTCAAAAGTCCGTTGCTGAAATAAAATATTGAAATCAAAATCAAAATCAACCGCTCATCTAATCGAAACAAAAATATCAACACTGAATATTTCAAGCATAAAATAACTACTCTTTCCGGGTGAAATAAATCCGACACTCGAAGAGTGTTCTAGTATAAAAATACAATAAAACAAAAAATTAAAATTTTATTAATTAAATTATAAAATTTAGAAAAACTTAAGTTAAAATATATAAAACACTACTTCGGCACACCATGTAACGTGTTATAACGTTAAACCATTAACAATAAATATAACAGTCTATTCTTAGTCTAACTTTTATAGTTTTAGGAGATATACAATTTGTATGAATTCGTGCTATCCCTTTTGTGGATTGTTTGAGAATTTTAAAGTCAAATTAATTGAATGGTTTTTATCAATCTAATCAGGTATGGTCCAATAATTATCAGAAAAAATTAACCCTCCTGATAGCAAACGATATATTTAATGAAAGTATATAACGAATTTAGAAAAAGCAACGAGCTGCGATGAAACTTCATAAAATAACCGAGATCGAGCTAATTAATTAAATAATAATAATAATAATAATGAATTATTAATTATAGAAACGAAACGAGTAGATGTGTGATGTCACCTAATAATGTTTGACCTTTATTAATTAATTATAAGGAGCAAGAAAATAAAGACAAAAAATAATTATTTTGTACCAACTAATAATTTCGCCATAATAAAAATAAGTATAGAAAGAGTCACAATAAGTTGAATCTGTTCTTCCAGACAAAATCGAAATCTAAATCTCGTATCTTCTTTGCAGACCATTCTTACCAGAAGTAGTTCAAGGTCAGTAGAGGTGAGCTCGTTAATTTGCTTTCTTTCTTTTAACCAACTATATACCTCTTAATGTTTTCATGGTTAAGCTTTTTAAGTAAGAGACTATCAATATTTTTTCTAATGAAACTTATCTTACATACCACTATTTGATTCAAGTTTCCATAGAGACAAGTTGCAGATCGGTCTTCCTAAATTATTTTCGTTCAGATATACTAAGCATGTGATTATTATCATTATTGGAATGTTTTATACGTGATTAGAGAGATATATAAGATTAAAAGGAAGGGAGATAAAGAAGAAGGAGATATTTGTGAATACTTATATATTTTTATAAAAAGTAATTTAATTACCTTTAGAGATTCCACTTTAATTTATATAAGTTATGGATGATTTGTTTTTTCTTATTCATATTTATCTTTATCCTTATCCGTATAAATTTAAAATAAGAAATAAATCATAATATCATGCGTAAACCATAAATATTCATCAATAGTTATAATTTTTTATATGCTATTTTCTTTTACTTTGGTTCTTTTATTTTAATTTATTATCTTTATTTAGAGCGAGACGCATTAGGTACAACTATATTGACCCAAAAACATGATATTTTTATCAAATTTTAAACATATCTAAAAGTTTAATTTTTTCAATCCAACCAACTTGAAAAAAATATCAATTTTTTTATATTTTCTTTTAATATTTTATTTTTGATAAATCATAGATTTGTTGGTTAAATTAGCATATATGTGTCAGTATCTTCGGAGTATTGTTAGAATCAATTTGTGGAATTGTTTTATTTTTTGACTTATTAAAAAAATTGAAGTTATAATTCAGGATTGTGCCTACTATAGATGCTGCATTGTGTATTCTTTCTAATGAAATTTAAATCTTTTTTGTTTAGTATTAGATTTAGATATAGTATTCAAAAAATAATTTATCTTTTTAGAAAAAAAAAAACTAAAGTAACTTATAAGAAATAAAGTTTAATATTCTTTTTAAGAACATGATTTCATACTTTTTTCAAGAATAAGGTTATAATTTAAAAAAAAATGAAGTTTAATCAAATATATTTAAGTTAGAATAGTCTTACATATTAACGGATATGTTATGTAATTGTTTTCGTTAATAACACCATCATAATAAATTGAGGTATTTTTAAGGTTAGAAAAACCAATATTTTGTCTATGCAACATTTAAATGGAATATCATTGAAGTGAATATAAAATCTTAATTAAATAATATATTATTTATACAAGTTTTTGGGGCATGCCCTCGAGATCCACATCAAACTTAAAATAGCAATAAAAAATTAAATCCAAATAGCTAGCCAAGAAACGAGTTATAGGAGTCTAATCTATCATATTCAAGTTTTCGAATATTCAAAATCATTTTATTGGAAACTCAATCTATGCATATATCCTTGAGTTACGCTACCAATACCAACAGAAATTTGAAAAACCAAAAATAATATATTTAAATAATATTATTATTATTATAATATATACCTGATATAACTTTTAATTTTAATAACAAATCTAAAATTTTTATTTATCATTTAAATATAGAAATATTAAAAAAATTATAACAATAATAATTAGTAAATATTTTGTTATTATTATCAAAATTAATTAATAATTTTACAAATTGATTCCACTGTTTATCGCAGTTTTACCAAAATTTACTGATTTCACTATTTTACGAAAATTATAACAACGATAATTAGTAAATATATACACAAATTGATTTCATACTATTAATTTTGCAGATAGAAAATAAAAAAGAAGTTAAAAATGTAAAATCAAATTTAAAGTCTAAATGTAGAATCAATATTTCTTTTTAAATATACCTCATCTAAGGATAATTACTAAATATTTTGTTATTTATTATAAAAAAAATTGATTTAAAAAAATATAAATTAATGTCATTCTATATACCGCAAAAAAATGAAAAAAAAATATGCTTAAAAAAATAAATTAAAAAATCAAATATAATGTCTAAATGTATGAATGATATTTTTTAAAATATATTGTGTTTAGTGAAAATTAACAAATATTTTATTATATATTAATTATTAATATATAGTGTTGGTATCTAATATATATTATCATTAATTTAGCTTAAAGCTTTATAAATAATATTAAACGATATATAATTTTATATAATATTAATTTTACGGGTATCGGGTATTATCCGGTGGATCGGATTCAGGTTGGCTACGCACGAGTAATTTTTAAAACTCACGATCCAACCCAAATCCGGAGGGTTATAAATTTTTAAACCCATAATCCGCCCGTGGTTAATTTTAAAAAACCATAACCATCCCATAGAGTCAGCTCGGGTCGGGTTTCGCGAGTTCAGAAAAAATTTCCATCCCTACAAAGAGAGGATGATAATTGCATACAACAAAGGTAAGTTAAATTCGGTGGACAAGATTACGTTCGCTAGACAACCTTGGAGACAATAAATCTAAACCGGAGGTAAGAAAGCATACAATGTGATACCGCAAAGGTAGGGGTGGGAGAAGATAAACGAATTCTTGACTTCATCTCCCGCCAGACGTGATAAATTATCGTACCAAAAAAACAACGTCAAATATGGCGGAAGTTAGAGGGAGGTTTTTTTTAAGCCACCTTAATCTGGGACGTCCAATCATCACTGATAAGGGTGAACCCGAGCTTGGTGGTGGTAATGATCCAAACACCCTGAGTGAAATCGTACTAAAGAAGCTATGATTAATGAATCCGTTAGAGAATTGACACAACAAACAAATATGAGACAAGGTTAATCCCCAACTAATAAACTTATCTCAAGGGGATAAGTTTCTCTAGATGGAAAGCTAGAGAATATAAGAATGATGATGAATATTATACTTATGTCAAATTAACCTAGGTCATTTGACACAGAGGTCGAGTAATGATTGCATTATAGGTGTATTTGATTGTGAATTTTCTATTCCCGTTATTGGGAGTCCAACAATGTATATCGTCATAATTGATGCTTGAAGGTGTGAGAAATAGGATGAGGTGGTTTATCACCTAAAAGTTGAGATGCGTTCTAGCACTTGCAAACCATAATTGGGTCGGTGAGTTCCAATGTCCATCCAAAATGATGTAAAAAACTTGAGAATATTTCCAAGCATTGAGTCACGTATAATACTTAATGTATAGTGAGTTACCAGAGAGGTAAGGAGCAGCCGCAAGCCATGGCTAAAGGAGGTAGTCTCACAATTACCAATCGTCATCTCGTACATCTTACTAGTTAGACGTCTTAGACGTAAAATATTCTTCCAAGTCTAGGAGAAAGATGAGTCAATATTTAAAGACCCAAAATGTTTATCTTTAATATTTTTAGTATTAATCTGATCACAATAGATTAATTTTTTATTATTACTAGCAATGGACCATAAACCTTTGAAGACATCCATCTAGTTCAGGATTTGAGGTCTAGAATCCCAAGGTTACCTCAATCAAAGGTAAGGTTACTATTAACTAAGCCATTTTCGTACCCAAAACCTTTATCTCATGGCCCGACCAGAGGAAACGATGAAGATACTTGGAGACTTATTTAAGAACTCTAGCGGAGAGGATGAAGATAAAAGATTACAAACCTGTCCTAAAAAAATAACTGATTTATTGAGTTGAATTATATTCGCATTAAGAAAGGTGTTTGGAATTTTAAGAGGTAATAGGAGCAATAATATTATCTAGAAAGAGGCGAAAATTGTCATGGGAAGGACGCCTCATGAGAAGAGGGACTCATAGGTATTTAACCGAGAGAGAACCAAAATTGAACTCAATGATATTGATCAACTTAGTTCTTAGAGAGAGGCTAACCTCATAGAAAAAGATGTGAATCTTCTTAGAGCTAACTTTAAGGACTCATAGATTAAAAAATACTTAAAACCTTCTTTAATAAGGTTGAGGGAGTTAATATCCTTGTGATATAAAATCATCAGATCACATGCGAAGGAGTTAGACAATTTAAAGCTTACAACACTTTTAGTGGAATTTGGAGTTCGATTCACTACCTTTCTCCTTAAGGATACTAGAAAAAACTTGCATGAGGAAGACGAATAAGCAGCGGGATAAATGATATCGTTGTAAAGACCTTTTCTACCTTTGAATTTTTCGTGTGGATCTTCATTTATGTTAATACTATAGGATGGTCTGGAGATACATTGAATAATCCAAGTGATTATTTGTTTCCACATTGAATAATCCAAGTGATTATTTGTTTCGTGAAGCTCTTGAAAGTGGAGGATGTTATCTGTAATGTTACGGCTAGATAAAAAACTTAAATAAGAGTTTTCAATCATAGTTTCATTTGAACAAATCACCATTTTCTTTTTGAATTAGGTAGAAAGTCAGATTTAGAAATGTTCTATGACGGTTTATGGAGTTCTAGATAGTAGATTGATTATAATATAAAAACACGATTTTTGGGTAAAACATAATTGAAATGTGAAACCTTACTTAGGTTAAACATGAAAAAAACGATCTCCAATTGTAAAATGTGAAATGAAGGTTGAGTTCGATTTGTTTTTTTCTTAAGTGTGAAATACGCAACCATAATTAATTAAATTAAAACGTGAAATGTGAAATGCGGGTGAAATGAATTGCAAAATGCAAAATATGAGACAAGTGTTAAATGTGAATTTTCTTTTGCCTATGAGTGAAAGTAAAAGCACTGTATAATAAAATGTGAAATTTGAAACCATTATTAAAGTTGGTTTTTTTTTAAGTGAAAAATACGCAACTATGGTTAAATAAAAATACAAAACGAGAATAAAATGAAATGCGAATCTAGTGTTAAATTTTATTTTTATTTTATTTTTGCTTAAGTGCGAAATGTGAAACTCAAGTTAATTTAAATGTAAAATGTAAAATTATGGTAAAATGATATGTGAAATATGAAACCAAATAAAATAAAATGTGAAATGTGAAATTTGTGGTGAATTTAACTTTTATTTTTTGCCTTAATACGAAACTAGAAACAAAACGGTTAAACATCAAATGCGAAATTTAAAATAAAGATTAATTGCGTTAAAAAATAATAATTTATCTTTTTATAAAAATATTATTCGTACATCTAAATTTTGTCCCTTTTTAAATAAAAATTAATATTGTTTTTGAAAAAAAAAATTAACAACTAACTAAAAGATACAATTTTCTAAGATTTAAACCACAAATAAAACCTAAAAACTTATATAGGTGAAAGTATTTATTAATAAAAATATAGTCTTAAGTATCTATTAATAATTTAAATATTTTAGATACTTTTAATTGAATTGTAGTCCAAATGGTAAGAGACATAATAAGGGTGAAGCTATTTCCTCCATAAGATTTTTTATTTCCCCCATATTTCAAAAAAACCTCCACTTTATTATTTCCTCCATAAAGGAAATTATCAATTTATCCTTTTTAATTTTACACCAAAAACTCATATTTACCTTCTTCTTTAGGAACCATCCAAACACAATATCTACCTTAATTTTTTTTCCAGCAACCTTCTACCCACCATATTTACTTCCACCAATAAACTCTAATCCTATTAATATAAATACACAACTATCAGCTCTTTTAACCGAGAAAAAAAAAACATAGCCACCACTTTCGATTGAAGCAATCTGTCAAAGGTAAAAATCTTTCCTAAATCTTTTTTTAATCTATCGGCTAGCAAGAGTTCTAGGAAGTCGGGTGTACTCTGGATAGCGAGTTCCACGAACTCGATATGCATAAAAAATTGCAGTTCTCAGAATTCTCTTGTTATGATTGTTTTTTTTAAATTCATGTATATTGAGTTCGAGGAACAGGTTTTTTTTAGTATCGAATTACTTATATAAAACTTTGAAAATCTGATTTTGATTTATTTATTTTTTTGAAAAAAAACTTTTAACTTGTTTTTTATTCTTATCTTTCTTATGTTTGTTTGTTTTCATTTTACAAGATTAAATTATCCTGTTGGTTGATTGGGTGATGTTGTGAGATGTTGAATCTTTTGTTTGGGTGTCTTCATTTTCTATGATTAATTTTTAACGAATTTGAGTTTTTTTTGTTTTTAAGATTTAATTTTAGAAGTCAAATAATATATGTTGGATGTAATTTGACTTAATGATGTGTTTGTTGGAATATGGGTTGGATAATGCATAGTGGTGTCAAAATATAAATTAGATAGTAAATTAAGAAAAAAAAGTAAAAACAAATGTTGAATATTTTTTTTAAAATATAAGATGGAGGAAATAATAAATCTTATAGAGAAAATAGCTTCACCCAGATAATAATATTGCTAATATAGATGAAAATAAAAGATATCATAAGTAATGAAAATTTCAAAAGCTGTGAAGTCAATTTTAAGTAGGGTTGTCAACGGTTCTCCTAACCGAGAACCGGACTGGGACCGAACCGATAAAGACCGGACCGAACTTTAACGGTCCGGTTCGCGGTTCCATTCTAAAAACCGAAAACCGATAAGGAACCGAAACAAAAAACCGATTATGAACCGAAGCGATAAACCGATAGGAACGATATGGACGAACCGATAAATCGATAGGACCGAAACGGAATCGAACCGATAGGAAATCGGACCAATAAAACCGTTAAAACCGACTATTTTTTATTATTATTTATTCTTTTATAAATTACAGTACCAAAATTAATAGTTAATTACCAATTTTTTAACAAAATCAAAAATTAACTTATAAACTTTAGTTTTTATATCATTTATTTCAATAAAAAAAATCAAATTTTAATTGGATTTATTTTTTTTAAGTGGACCAAAACCGGACCGGACCGAAACGGGACCGGACCGAACTCGGACTGAACCGAATCGGATCGAACCGGACCTGACCGAACAGAAAGCTTAGCGATTCGGTCCGGTTTTTAAAAATTAGAACCAAAAGTTAACGGTCCGATCCGGTTTCAAAAATTAGAACCGAAAGCTTAACGGTCCGGTCCGGTCCGGTTCCTCAAAACCCGGACCGAACCGGACCGATAACAGCCCTAATTTTAAGCAAATAAAACACTTAAAAAGTCTTACATAAGCCCCCAAGGGGTAGCCGAGTTGGTTGAGTATGACATTCTTATAACCAAAAGGTCATGAGTTCGAGTCCCTCTACATACGCTTTCTCGGCTGAGCCTGTCACCTTGTGTGATTTACCTTCTGGCGTTGGTTTCAGACTGAGGGTTTACCTTGTGCGCACTCATTGCACTCTGAATAGCGACTGGCGTTGGTTTCAGACTGAGGGTTTACCCTGTGCGCACTCATTGCACTCTGAATAGCGACTGCGGGTTCCCTCCGAAGAAAAAAAAAAAGTCTTACGTATATATCTCAGCAACTTTAGATTATATTAAATAAACAACACTAACTTATTTTATAATGTTTATAGGTACGGCAGAAATGGCAGCTATTTGTAGTAATGTTGTTTCGGCAGTGGGAATTGGTTTCCCTTATTTGGTGAGCGGGGTAACAGTTCAGTACTGTTATTTGTTTGGTTTTGGCTCTTTCAGAGATACACTTGACCAAGAAGTTGAAAATTTGACACGGGAACTAGAGAACGTGAAATCTCGTGTTGAGGCTGATCAGAACAACGGTCGAACAATTTATTCTCATGTCAAGAAATGGCTGGATGATGCGTCAGATATCTTACCTGAGGCGGCTAAACTGAAGGAGGATATGGAAAATATGGAGGGGTGTTTCATGGGATGGGCCTGTCGGTACACGTTCAGTAAAAAGTTTGAGGAAAAAACAACTAAAATTATTAAACTTCTGAAGACGGCACGGACTTACGGAGAAGTTTGTCTGCCCAGGGCTCAGTTTTCTATTCCATACGTTTCATCCAATGACTTCGTACCTTCCCAGTCTTCGGAAGCAGCGCTCGATCAAATAATGGAATGTCTGAAGGATGAAAGCACCAATGTGATTGGTTTATATGGTATGGGTGGTGTCGGGAAAACTACTTTGGCAGAACAGGTGATCAAGTTAGTCGATCACGCAAAACTATTTGAGAACGTTGTGATGGTTTTGGTTTCTCACACTCCGGATCTCATGGCCATTCAAGACAATGTTGCAGCTGATTTAGGTTTCGAATTTAAGAATGAGAAGGATGTGAGGACAAAAGCAGGCGCGCTAAAATTGCGTATGGAGAAAGAGAAGAAAATTCTGATTATCTTGGATGATATTTGGAATTCCATCGACTTGCCCGGCATTGGAATAGCATTCACTGCAGAGCAGAAAAGCTGCAAACTTCTTATAACAACCCGTAATCGTAATATGTGCTCTCGGATGACCTGTAACAAAGAAATTCGCATTGACGTTATGGGTGAAACTGAGGCATGGGATTTATTCAAAACCAGAGCTGCTCTGAATGATACATCTCCCATAATTGATACGGCAAAGGAAGTTGCAAAAGAGTGCGGAGGTTTGCCTGTAGCAATTGTTTCATTAGCCCGGGCTTTAGTAGGGAGCACTCCAAGCCAGTGGAAAGCTGCACTACTGCATCTTCAGAACTATAACCTTCTGGGTATTACGCACCTCGAAGATGAAAATGCTTATAAATGTCTGAAAATGAGTTATGATCAATTGAATGGAGAAATCAAGTTATGTTTCTTAATGTGTCCTCTATTTCCAGAAGATCATGAAATTGAGATCGAAGTTCTTGTCAGATATGCATGGGGTCTAGGTGTCTGTCAAGGTGCTGACACGATTGAGAACGCAAGAACCATGGTGCAGTCATATATTGACGATCTGAAAGACTATTGTCTGCTAATAATAGATAGCCGTACAAACAAGGTGAAAATGCACGACGTAGTTCGACATTTTGCACTATGGATAGCATTTAAGGAGGAGAAAGATTTCACTGTAGGATATATCTCGAGACTGTCAATCATAAGAGAATCTCTTGAAAGATTCATGGCAATCTCTTTAATAATAAAAGGCACCCAACAACTTCAAAGTGGATTATTATGTAGAAACATGGAGCTTTTGCTACTATGTGAGGAGGGCGCAAGGAGTGTTTCTGATACCTTTTTTAACCAGATGGAAGCTCTACAAGTTTTAACAATAAGGAATTGTGATTTGCAACCTTACCTTCCAGATAATTCGATAAGCCTTCGAGTTTTGTGTATAGAAGGATGCAAAGTCGGTGACATCTCTTCACTAGGAAACCTCAAGAAACTTGAGATTCTTAGGTTTTGCCATTCTGATATCCGGGAATTACCGGATGATATTGGTGAAATGAAAGATTTGAAGGTGTTGGATCTGTCAAGTTGTATAGATTTGGAAAGGATTCCAGCTGGCTTGATACAAAAGCTTTCATGTCTGGAGGAACTATATGTTACTGGTTCGGAAAGAAAGCCATGGGAAGTTAGAGGGGGGGATTCAGGCAGTAGTGGTAAAGCTCGTCTTTCAGAGTTGAATTCGTTATCAGAGTTGAAGGTACTGAGTCTGGACAATATAGGTGGATGTCTTCTCCCAGATTACTTTGTTCTGCCCAATTTAACAAGATATCATATTACTGAGTCTCTTGATTGGCTCTATCTCCGCAAATTTCCAGTTTCACAAATACTTGAAATCAATAAGATTAATGAGACCTCACTAAATGCATATAAGATATTTTTTTCAACCGTTGAGGAGTTGGTAAGCGTAGTAAATGAGGAGATACGATGCATTGTTCCGGACATGGAGTTAGAAGTTTTCAACAATTTGACTTCTCTTTATCTTTCAAGGTGGAAGAAAATGGTGTGCTTGATTGACACGACAGTAGAGAACGTTCCAACCATGGCTTTTGGGAATCTGAAGAAGTTGACTTTGTTAGAAATGCATAGTTTAAAAGAATTGTGTGTAGGGCAGGTTTCCAATGAGTTTTTACAGAAATTAGAAAGGGTAACTATCCAAAAATGTGCAAAGTTATGCAGTATTTTCCAAGTGCAGCCAGAAGAGATAAGAAACGAAGACAGTTTAATGTTGTTTTCGACTTTGAAAGAGTTGATTCTGGAAAGCTTACCCGAATTAAGTTGTGTGTGGGAGGGCCCCACTGGACACATAAACCTTAACTGTCTTACATATGTGAGAATATTTGGATGCAGGAAGTTAAAATCTATATTCTCACTGTCCATGGCTCGAACTCTTGTGCACCTACAACGACTTGATATACAGTACTGTAATGAGTTGGAGCATATAATTGAAGAAGAAGAAGAGAATGGCCTACAACCATCCACTATAATCAGCAATCTTATCTTCACAAGATTAGAAACTGTGAAGATTGAAAACTGCAACAAATTGAAATGTATATTTCCCATTTTCGTAGCTCCTTCTTGTCTTCAGCAATTAAAGGAGATTATTCTACGAGGAAATGTTGCATTAGAACAAATCTTTAAGTATGCAGAAGGAAATCACATGGAGATCGAGTTGTCTCACTTACAAAGTTTATCAATTTACGGATCACCAAATCTCGTTAACTTCAGTGGAGGACATTGTTCTGCCCTCTCATTCCCATCTTTGCAAAAGTTGGGGCTCGATGATTGTGCCATCCAATTTCCGCTACGTCTACGTCTACAAGGAAGAGTATGTAAATTGTTTTATATTGCCTTTTCCCTTTATCTGTTTTGACTTTGTAACTAACTACCTCCGGATTTGTTGTTTCTGCTTGTAGCAATTAGAGAAAGTGCTCCTCCAAGAAGTACCAAAGGAATGGGGGAACTATATTTTATCTCTGCTAAATATTGGAGACTTGCCAAATTTGAATTTGCTTGGTATTGGATCTCTCATTGGTGTAGAAGAAGTAATTCGACTTGAAGTTGACAACCACATATCAGATTTGGTACTTCCAATACAGACATTGATACTTGCTAATCTTCCTGAGCTAGCACATATATGCAATTGCCCCTCGTACACCAGCATCCTCCAAAATCTTACAGACTTAAAGATATATGGGTGCCATAAACTGAGTTATATTCTTTCACCAGCATTGGCTCAGAATCTTCCCATGTTAGAGACGCTAAAAATAAAAGATTGCAAGGAATTGGTGCAAGTAATCGGCAATGCCGACGAAGGAGTTCCAAACAATCTGAAGCTAGAAGGTTTTCCTAGTCTGAAAAAAATCAGAATAAAAAAGTGCAACAAGATCAAATTTGTACTTCCTCTATCCGTTGTTGGTGGTCTTCCAAATCTGCAGAAACTGGATGTCCAAAAATGTGATGTAGTGTATGTATTCGGAAACGAAACGTTACATGCGGGAAACGACATCGTTGAGAAAGAGGAGGTAGTGCTCCCTAAGCTGAAGAATATTGTACTCAAGGAACTACCAAGCCTTATAGGATTTTCCTTAGCGGGTTATAATATTATATGTCCACTTATTATGAGTGATTATCAATTAAACATCGGAGGTTGTCCAAACATTACGGAGAGCTTCACTCTTTCAGCAACAACCGGTTAGTTTCATCCCCTCCATTCTACTAGTATTTGTTGATTCACTGTCTCTTTGTTCCTTCAGTAACTGTTGTTGTTACATTTACACAGAGATGCACAATTCCATAAAGAAATAAAAAACATATGGTTATGAGTAGAATACTTACCATGCATTGTGCATTATGTTTGTTGCTCAGGAACAACAATCAGAAAGGAGAATAGTTCAACAGCAGAAGATGGTTCAAGTACAAGCTCCCCCATAGACATTTAACTCACCATCAATCAGAAACACTCTGGGATTCAACCTTCTAAACAAAAACATTATTCAATGAATAGTTCTTAGGTTTCGTGACTGCTTTGCTCATAAATTTATGTTGCGACAAATAGTAAACTAAGCTTCGATCTTTGTTGTTTAGTTTTTATTTTATGTTTCATATGGAATATTAATTTACCAGCCTCAAATTAAAAGAGATTAAATCTGGATATGCTATGATACTATGTCAATTCACCTTATTCTTATCCTATACATTGACGTTCAAGTCGACAAATCAATAAGAAAAAAACAATAAAATGAGTATGCGACTTTAGTTATATATATGAATTAAACTCAATTCTATAATCATCTTGTGCCACCATCAAACAACCAAAAGCATTGACTCACAAGATCATAGTATAGTATCATGTAAATAAACCGGTTAATGTCATATGTAACAATCTCTACTTTCACAATTTGGCATCAACATGCCATATGTATTACTAAAACAAGCATGCATTTGCAGGAATTAGTGCATTACGGATTATATCGTCTTGATAGTTCTTCAACAAAATTAGCTCTGGTGACCTCCTCCTCTTTTTTAGTCTCTGTCTCCATGATGTTCAACGTCACAAGTCCTTCACGCTCACGAACAACCAGCCTCCATGGAATTTTTGACTTTTCAGTACGATCGAAGTGTTTTTCACTCCTTTTGCTCACGAGAAACTCTGCGTTGATCTTTGCATTCCACAGCTCACTAACCAACTCTGCAGCTAAAGGGAGTTTATTGTCGGCCATAATACTAACTAGGACTTGGGTTTCAGTTGCGCGTATAGTCTGCCAATCACCAAAAATAAAAATAACTACATAAGCACAACAAACAATTTAGTATGGACAAAAGTAAAATAATAGTTTAGGATGAATCCATGCAAAAGAAAGAAGATAACTATGACTCAGAATAACAAAGAAATGATGCATCAGGAGCAGCTTAGGACACTATACCATGTTAAGCCACTAGAATTACACAGAACAAATGATCTAATTCAACTACTGCAAAATGAATCCATTGTAGAACACTAGAACCCCCTTCCCATTTCCCCATCTCGATAGTAGCCTTCGTGATTTGAGTCCAGCATCGAAATCATCTAAATTCATTCGATACTGTGCCCATATACTAGATATACATATATATTTGTCACATGGCACTGATACAATCATCAGTAACGGCGAAGTTGTTACTATAATGTTGTTACTTTGTTATTTTCAATCTTTATACAAGTACGAAACACTGTCTATTGATAACATAATTAAAAGAACACATAATAGAATAAGTAAACACCAGATATATGTAAGCAACAGACAGTAAACTGATTTACTATTATAGAAAAGCCTAAGTGCCAAAATAACCTGGTTTTGCTGCTTCTGGAGATCTTCCAATATATTAAATACACGCTCAATACCAAGACTGACACCAACTGCAGGAACTGCCTTTGTACCAAAATTTCCTATAAGGTTGTCATAACGTCCTCCGGCAGCAATGGACCCAACCTGATACCAGCCATGAAGTAATAAGTTAGTACAGGGAGGGAATTTGTTTGCCTACTACAACCAGCCCGACCAAAATTAAATACATGCAACTTAAAATGACATCAGGACATAGTATATATATATATATATATATATATATATATATGGAAACTTAAATGAATAACAATCTCAACTAGCAAGAAAACGAATATGCAAATATAAACATCCTATCAAGAATGAGACTTGAAGTTCAAAAAGTTGAAAAAATTACTCATCTTGGGATATATAGAACTTGATAAATTTAACAGATAAACATTCTTCACTGAAATGAATTATTTACCTGCACTCCGCCTTTAAAGACAGCTTCATATATAACACCGGTATAATAATCAAGTCCTCTAGCAAGACTCAAATCAAAAACTACTTTGTCGACACACTTCGACTTTTCCAAAGCTTCGAATAAAATAATCAAGTCATCTAAAGCTTCAGCAGAAGCTTTGTTTTTGAGAAATTCGCTCCCTTCCTGTTTTAGCTTGGATAGTAGCTCCAATGGATGTCCTCTTTCTTTCACAAAAGAGCCAATTTTGTCTGCTGTCTCAGCAGATAATCCCTTCTCTTCCACCTGTCAAATGCTCATTAGCAAACATTGACAAACGATAAGAAGAAAAATAATAAATAAGACTATAGGACAGCTGGAAGCAAAACCTATATTAAAAGGCCAAGTGATATCACTAGAAAATGTGATTCCATAAGACAATTTAGAAAACGTCAAAAGTCGTAGCTAATGACGCATCTAAGAGGAACCAAGAACTAAAGACAAGGTATAGCCCCAAGACTGAATTATTTTATGGCGAGGTGGTACACTGCTGAATGTCGAGACAAAAGATAAGTACAATATCTATATATTATATTGTCCTATTCTTATATAAGTACAAATCCTTATACAATCTTCTCTAATTGTTAACAAAGAAAGGCAGTAGAAATGAATCTTCCGTTTCCTGCCACGGGATTATAATCAATCTCAGCATAACCAAAATAAATAACAAAGATAAAATGCATGTGGTAGGAGAAGCAATCAATATTCTAAAACTTCTAAAGGAACAAAATGAAAACTATTAAGCTGTAAAGTACTAAAAAATCCACCATAACAAGCAAACAAGGACTGCCCAAACAAAAGCTCTTACCATTTCCTTCTTGACCTGATCAAAGGTTTGCTTGTCCAGCTTGTCAATACTTGAACAAATGGTTCTAAATTTTTCAGCTGGTACACCACATATTTCCAACATTCCATCAAGCAACTTCCTATGGTTCAATTTTATCTGCAAAATTTGATGCATATAAGCTTAAAGAATTTGGAATAGGGCCACAGGAAATAGTTAAAGCATTTGATGACACAAGAATGCACTCTATAAGAATATGGCTCCTATAACCTAAAACCCTAGGATGCAAATGAGAATTATATGTACATAGAGACAATATCTGAATGCTTACAGAACACACAGATAGAGAAGCATCAATGACGAGTACCTCATAATCTCCAATGCTTAGTTCATCGAGCAGTTCTGTCAATATTTTGATGACCTCAAAGTCAGGGCCCATCTTTTCATTTTGACCAGCAATGTCAAAATCACACTGATAAAATTCCCGATATCTTCCTTTCGATGGGTTGTCCCTTCTATACACTTTTGCTATTTGATACCGTTTAAAGGATGTGATACCATTCATGGCCACATACCTGGCAAAAGGCACAGTTAAATCATACCTTAGAGAACAAAGTTCTCCACCCTGCGGAGTATACGAGTTATATTAGTGCATAATAATAAGAGGGTTTATATACTTTTAGCAAGGAAATCTGTGCATGGCCAGGATTAGTCCATCAAAATAATAAGATATATGTGACCTGGGTTCCATTTAAACAAATGATAACACGACAATAACCTGATCAGCCAAGTCATAAATCAACTTTGAATCTTCTCCATACTTTCCAGTCAGAGTTTCTCTCAACTCAAAAACAGGAGTGTCAAGGGCCATGGCACCATGTCTCTTAAAAACTTCGGTTATTTTTGAGAATGCTTTCTCTCTTACTGCCATTTGCTCTTTTGAGAAGTCGCGGGTACCCTAAAAAACCATAACCAACAAATCGTAATCCTTTCACAACAAAACAGATAGAGAAACTTTTACAAAGATGAGCGCAGTTGCATGGGGCAGATAAGACTAATCAAAGTATATAAAATATCAAATCTTTATAAATAAAAAAAGTTTTTTAAAGCAAATCATGAAAGCAATATTATTCTTAGAATAGCAGTCCAATCAATTATATCGAAGAAAATTCCTTGTATTTAGGAAACTAAGAGAAAATTGGTTAATAGAAGCACAATAAAAGAAAATAAAATCAGAAGGGAGGCTATTTACCTTAGGGATCTTGGGTAGCCTTCTACTGTCATTGCTTTCGACAACTTCCTTCACTTTTTCCAGCAAAGTAACAAACCCTCCATCCTTTGGGTCCAAAATCAACAAAAGATCATCGACCCATTTGCTCAATGACTTCTCTCCATCACCACGAGTTGCTTCTTTATCAAGCAATCTATCTTTGATGAACTGCACAAAAGCACCCGTTCCCTTTCCCAATACAGCCTTCTTATCCTTCTTTTTCTTCTTCTTATCAATGGAGACATCTTCATTTGCACCAACACTTTCATTCCCTTTCCCGACTAGAAAATCTTTACCTTCTAGAGAGACAAATGCTGTAACAGCCTCCCATGCCACTATCTTCAACACAATCCCCAATAATTGGTTCACTTCGTGCGCAAATTTGATGTAATCCTTTTCAAATTGTGCATCAAAAGCTAACTTAAACACATTATTCAAGCTCTCACTGTTGGGGCAGTTCTCAAACATAGATGTTAGATCAACTCTCAAACTTTCATCTTCAATTGAATCCAAATTCAACTTAGCTCGAATCAAAGAGTTGTTACCCAAGCTATGCAGTATTGACCACAATGATGATAGCGTTCCCACTGAGGCTTGTTCTGCCCCAAGGTATATTTTTCCACCTTTCACTCCTGAATTCAGTTTCGAACGAGTAGCAGAATGCAAATGTTTAACAGCTTCGCGAAGTTTTCCACTAACCTCGGGAATCGTTGAAAGGGATTCAATATGGGTTTTACCTACCAACTTAGACCCATTGAGCAAAACCTTCAAATCATTAGCAACGCCTATGACTTCCTTGTCTCCATACCCGTCTCCCGAATCAAAAGAACCAAACGATGTCACATTTCCCTTCAACGCTTCACAAGACAAGGCCGCAATAGCATCGACAATGGAAGACAAAGCCGTTGCCTTATGATCCAGAATCGCGCAGATGCCAGTCAAACAAGCCACCGACCGCTCCAGTAGATTAGATTCATCATCTGTCACGTCAATCAGTTCAAAATCCACGCTTCCTGAGTTCAGAGTCTCGGTGATACGAACCGGAAGAACAGTACGAATTGCCGAAGAAGAAGCGGAGAGAAGGAGCTTGTTGAGGAGAACCGTAAGAGACGCACGGGATTCTTCTGGGGTTAGGGTTTTAGGAAATGGAGACGAAGGCTTTGTGAGAGACTGTGAATTTCGATCTGTGAGTCTATCGAGCGCGGAAGAGTCAATGCCCACCTGAGTGTCGCCGGCTGCTATGGCGTAGACAGTTGAGGATGATAGAGAGAAGCCTTTGCCTCCTAACCTAACGGTTGACTTCTCCGCCATTGTTCCTGCAGCTTAGAAAGAGTGTTTAGGGTTTGTGAGGAAGAAAATAAGAGTGATGTTTTATAACAGCTTTATAAAATGTAACGATGAGGTTAATCTAAAATTTACCACTATCAAACTAGTTTGCAAATACTCATCAATTTTTTATGTTAACTATTTTTAGGTGATAAATAAATATTTACTGGTTGTTTAATAATCGTAAATATGTTTTTATATATATTTTTATTTAAATATTATATTTTTCAGACCATAGTTTTTTCCAAAAATCAAACATAAATTTAGTTTTGTTTTTTAAGACAAACAAAATTATATTTATAATGAAATATTTTTTTATAGAAAAAAAAAAACTATGTTACATGTGCAAAAATATATGTAGTTGGATGCGAAATTAACCAAAAAAACAAATGTGTATTCCTGGTGTAGAATTACGTGTAATTTGATTGCTAAAAAATAAAACAAATGTAATGAAGTTGATGAACTATGTACGAATATTTTGCGAAAATAAGAAGAAAACAGTTGCGGAAAGTACGATCTTGTTTGCTAAATAAGTCTGATTGTGTGAAAAACCAAAATACGAACTTATTTTGTGAAAATAAGTGTTAATTAGGTGTCAAACAGCTAACTTTTTTATTTGTGAATTTATGTGTATTTTTGTGTTAACAAAAATTGGTTAAACTAAAAAATGGATTATGTTATATGTGCGAAAATGCGTGTAATTACTATTAGAGTGTGAAATTAGTTCAGAAAAAGAAACTCAGTTTTAGTTGCAGAATTATGTGTTGGTTGGAAAATATACAATTGTGTTTCACTTGTAGAATTACGTGAAAATGTGTTGCGGAAACAAGAAGAAATTAGTTGCAGAAAATATGATAAATTAGTTGCAGAAAATATGATTTTGTTGCTAAATAAATCTGATTATGTGGAAAAAAGAAAATACAAACTTGTTTTGTTAAAATAAATGTTAATTGGGGTAAAACAACTACCTTCTTTGTAGTTACGAAATTATGTGCATTTTTATGTTGAAAAATAACTAGATTATGTTTAAACTGAGAAAATACATGTAATTAGGGTAGGAAATTAGTCTGAAAAAAAAATCTCTAAAATTATCATGGATTTCATTTTGTTCCTTTTTTAAAAGTAGAAATATGTGTGTGTTTTGAATTAGGTTTTAAAAAATATAGAGTTTTGAAGGATAAAAATAACTAACTGTCAAGGTTGTACGTGTTTTTTTATGTTAGGGGGCGGATTTAGAGCAGATATGGGTATGCCCATAACAACCCTAATCATCAAAATAAATTTGGTATATAGGTAAAGATCTCTACTAATATACTTGAGGTTATAAATTTGCAAAATGACTTGCAAAATTCCAAAATTAAGAAAGTAATATTATTATTTACTACACTAGTTTAGATGATTTGATTGAGAAAATTAGTGTGATTATGATGTTTTAAGATATTTTGTATCGATGTATTTGTAATATTTTGTACATAAACAACTTTTTATATTTAAGCAAATTATGGTATTGATTTTTTAAAGCAAATTACTATCGGATACAAATCATTGTACTATTTTTTCAATAAATATTTTGTACTGAATTTATGAACAATTTATATTTTACCTTCATTAATTTACAATTTATGGACCATAGAATGTGGTTAATAACAATTTGTTACTATATTTTTTACTAACATGATATTGTTGAAGTACTTTAGGATTGCTCTTAAATTTTCAGACTTTAATATTTATAGTATGGAAAATGAATTAGCAATTGAAGTGTCTCTAGTTCCTTCTTCAGTTGAACTACCACATTGAAAACCTTATTCTATTCTTTCACAAGTTGATTCATTATCTTCAAGTAAGGTACTCTGATATTTATCTTTTATTGAATTTTTTCCATAATATACTTATCATACCCTGAATTTTAGTCTTAGAAATACCACTGTGTTAGGGAAATGCGTCATGATGGATGTGTATATTGATAAATCCGTAACTCATCCCGTCTTTACTTTTGAAAAATCTTTCGGGTTGGGTATCCATTTGGATAAGATGGTTTTTTCCAAGCTCAAACCTTCGGTTTCGAGTACTCATGTGTAGGTACTCATTAATCATTTATTTATCTATAAAATATTATATCCTAATTACTTATCCAATAAAAATTATAAAAACCAAAAATAATATATATAGTAATAATATACCGAATATAAACTCTAAATTTAGTAACAAATCTAAAAGTTTAGTAACAAAAGTATAAAATATATTTATTATTTATAATTCATATTTATTTAAAATTTTAATAAATTATATTTCTTTTATAAAAAATTAAAAAATATATATTTTCAATTTAAATATTTATAGTTACTAAATATAAGCTTTAAAATTATTTAAAATATTATAAAATATAAATAATGATAAAACTATCAAAAACAAAATAATAAATACATAAAGAATTATAAGAATCACGTTATACTATAATTTTAGAAATCATAAAATAATAATATATCATATATTAGTATTCAATACTAGAATAACCAACGAATATCATGTGGATTCGGTTTAAGTTTTTCCGATGTAATTTTCTTAAACCTATAACTTATCCTAAACCCGGCAGGTAATATATTTTAAAACCCACAACACATCTGACAGAAAATAAAAGGTTCGCGTACCTTAACCGATCAGATTGGCTCGGGACGGGTTCCGGTTTGGAAAAAATTTCATCTTTTAAGTGAAATGTCTCCTACATTAAAAGTGTTAGGTAAAAATTGTCGAAAACAAATTAGGTCATGTTATCATATTTATTTAAATGGTTAATCTAATTTAAGAATGATTCACTTGTTTTATTAAATTCCATAACCTAAATATATAATTAAAAGAAATTGTATCCGAACAAATCTAAATTTTAAAAAAACATCAACTAATAAAACAAAATTCATTTTAATTTAAACTGTTCAGTTGAAGGCTTGTTGAGTGAACATATAATTATATTATTATTTTATCCTTGCACGAAAATCATAGATATTGATTTTGTCAAAGTTTTGGGCGTAATAAACGATTTTGCGATCAATATGTCGAGATAAATAAATGATGATAAGGTCGGAAAGACATATAATATAAATAGAAGAACTACTCAACGTACAACTTACTCTCGTTCTGTTTTTGTTGCTCTAATAACTAACTCATAAACAAAGATATAATCACGAAGTTATGTGATATATATTTTATTGATTAAAAAATTATAAACAGATAAGGCTACGAAACATCATACATTACAAAACATAAGAGTATATAAAATTGTAAAATATATGTGTACTCGTATTTGTACGACATAAGCACATAGACAATTACAATACATTAGTTGGAGTTCTTACATTTAGCTTATTATTTACAATTTGAGGGGAGCATTTTTTGTTGCTTCTTTGCATCATCTTCGGGAAGTATGTGTGAATTATTCTTGATTTCTCCACCACTTAGCAGCCTAACTTCAAAAGTCTTTGTAGTAAATGAAATATATTATGTGCCATATTTGATACAAAAAATGATTACGACATCTTTGTTTGTGAGATTCATATATGTTTTACCAAACTTAAACGTTGCTCGGTCAATGTCGTATGCCTTAATCGCATGGCCTACTAACTCACAATGTTTCTCATGGGCAGTTTTTCCTACTTTTCAAACAATGATTTGAATATAATGTAAAGACGTGTTTTTGTACCTCGTATATTGAGTGAAGCGTGAGGAAAAACATTAGAGAATAAGTGATAAAGTTTGCTATTTAGGCATGATTCACATGTGTGTGTATTTGTGCGTGAGAGTGACTCACATGTGTGTGTTTGTTTGTGTATGTATACGTGTCTTTACGTATGCATGTATGTGTGTACGCACGTCTGTGTGAACGTATGTAGGTGTGGGTATATATATATGTGTGCGTACGTGTGTTTGTATGTGTACGTATATGTGTGGGTACATATGTATATACGTGTATATATATATGTGTGTATGTACGCGCGTATGTGTGTACGCGTGTGTACATATGTGTTTATATTTGTGCATGTGTGTCTGTACGTATGTATGTGAGTGTGTGATTACGTGTGTGTATATATATGTGTACGTGTGTGCATATGTGTTAGTATATATATATATATATATATATATATATATATATATATATATATATATATGTGTGTGTGTGTTCGTATGTGTACATATGTATGTGTCTGAAGGCGAGAGAGAGAGATAAAGATAGAACACAATGAGAAAGAATAAATAAAGAAGTTCAAATTTTTTTAATTTATATTAATACTTTTAAAAAAGTAAAAAAAAATCAGTAACACTTAACAAATTTAAGTTTACATTTAAATACTAGTTTTGTTAGGTCATGACGAAATTAATATTGACATTTAAAGCTTGATTATGTAACTTACAATAATTTTATATCTTATAATTACAACACGGTTTTTTCAAGTTACATACATCACGTTTTACAAACGTCACGTAAAATATAAGTTAGAAATTACATATATTTTTTCCGCAACTGCTACACTATGTTTCACAAATGTATTAGGTTGAGATATGTTTCACAAATATTGAGTGCAATATGATTTTTCAGAGTTATATGAGTGCAATATATTCTGCAAAATATAATAAGATATATTAAATTTTGCAAATGTTAAATACAAAATATTTTATAAAATTTAATATGATGCATTAGGCTTTACAAATGTTGAATATAATATGTTAATATGCACTACATTAAGTTTCACAATTGAATAATATTTTTCTAAATACAGAAGATAAGACAATATGAATTTATACAATATAAAAATAAAATTACAGTTCCACATTGTTATTGAAGAATATATTTTGGCGCTTGATCCATTCTAGTATCTCAAATCATTTTAACGGAACGTGTAAAACTTAAACATCAAATCATGTTACCAAACTTTTAAAATATTTTTTTATCAGACTCGCGAAATAGTACGATTATTAAAATTGCGAACATAAATAACTTGACATTTATATATATGTAGTATTATACGTAATATTATACGTATGGAATTTTTATTTCATGCAAAAAAGTTCATATATAACGACTTAAAAATGGAGATCTGTGGCACAAAAAAACTAAAAAAATTGTTAAACGCTAAAAAGTAAAGGTTAGCAAAATCCTACCAACGATTGGTCATATTTTTTAGCTTTTATAAATCATACCAAAAAACTTCTTTCACTTTTGGAACTTTATTATTTTTTTTTGTACAAATCCGATGGTCATTTTTAAGTAGTTATATTTGACAGGACTACAGGTGGTGTATGATACCTATTTGTGTAAGGAATTGACCTATACCCCTACTTTTATAATTTTAAGAGAAGAAGTGCATATATGGGTGATTGTACGACTGTTCGAGAGAGAAAACCTTAATCTAAAAAAATGGTGAGATGGAACATTTATATAGAAAAAAAAAATTGTCGAGAGATAACCATAGTATAAAATTCGCAAGCCGTTGACAATTTTATGCTTTACATTTAAGAATAACTTTGCTAAGTGTGGTGAAATTAGGTATTCTATTTAAAAAACTTTATATAGCAATTCTAATTTTGTAACATAAAATAATACGATACTTTGTACTTTAGATATGACTTGAATTTTGCAAATTACTTTCACATGTTTTTCAAATGTCGAGTAAGATCAATTTAAAAATTATGTAGATCGTGTTTCACAACATTTATTATGTACCTTAGATTTTACATTTTTTTAGTAAATCGCGTATTACAAATCTAACAGAAAAATAGTTGGTTTTGTAATATACACATACAACAAGTTTCACAGATATCTTATGTAATACACTATAGTTTGCTAATGTTAAGTACACCATGTTTGAAAAAATCAATATAAGTAAACTAGGTTTCGCATAATATGAAAAAATACCTACATCTCGTAAATGAATAATATTATATTTTCCAATATCTAACCAGATTTATGGTTTGGTATTAGTATACAACAACAAAATAGTTTTCAAAGTTTTTGTGGAATAATATTAATATAAATTATAATCATAAATGTGATAATACATATAATATGAATTTTTTATTAATTCTAGGAAATTTCATAGTCAATTGATTGTTAAAGGTAGAAGTTATCAGAATGTAAAAATCTTATAGAACAATGGTAACGACTAACAAGATATTTCGCCTTTGTTCCATCTATACCATACAGTATATACCGCTAGTAAAAGTCAACCATGATCTATTTGGACCTATGAAATTATTTATGGTTAGAATAAATAATAAATACAAAATTATATAAGTAAATAAATATTGAATAACCAAATAAATAATTATGTGAACGAGATAATATTTGTTCACAAAAGAAAGTTCAATCTCTTTCAGTTGTCCAATCACAAAGGGTATATCTTTCAACATCAAATATGCAGAACTGATATTTGTTACCATCGTCGTTGGTTCTCCTTTATATATGACTGACGGTCGTTTAATTGTCGATGGTTTTCCAGCAGAGTTAATATAGATTTTTATGGTTATTCTAATAGCAATGCCACATGTACCAACCATGTTCCAAGTATTTTGACTGGTGTACTAACCTCTGGAGTGGTCACACTATCCATATGAGATTTAGCTTACTATTATTTGACATATTCCAAGTAAGAAATATATATATATATATATATATTTATAGCATTTTGCATGTACGTTTTCTTGCCTCTTCCATGTCCCCACATGATAGTACAAATTTATATTATTACTATCTCATATATTTTACATACAAAAGTAGTCAAACGATATAATATTTGCATAAAATTTTTATTCATGGACATCTTTCACTAATAGTGAACACCTATAGATTTAGATTTAATAACATGTATTCATTGATGCATTTTTTTCTCTCGTAAACTTAATGTGAGGCATAATAGATAGTTTTTTTCCAATAGTCATCTATAATATGCAAAAGAACTCACCCACAATCTCGTTAAATTACAAAAAGCTCATGGATACATGGTAACTTGTGTGTTGTTCGACTTATACAACCACATATGGATAGTTCAATTTTGAATTTTTCAACAAGCCTATAATTATATTGATATCTCCAAATTAGTTTGCAAAACCGGCTCACGCAGCTCATAAAAATATTTCAATTGATACGCATGTGCGACATAACATTATCCTATTTCATTGAATTGTTTTATAATTGAATACTACATCCCAAGCAAACCTTCAGATTAGTCTTCTTTAAGATATTAAATATATCACAAATATTTACTCATGCAGAGGTCAAAGTTTCCACCAATATTTATGTGTTTATTTTTAATAGCGTCATGATCATATATTTCTAAAAGCATTTGGCCGGTACATGGTTGTGCACAGCAAAAAACATGTTTGACCAAACATTTTCATATTCAATTAACTCATCTATAAATTTAAAATGGAATCTTTTTTTGTACTTTGTTGATTTTTTGTTTTTTTATATATTTTGGTAGATACTTTCTTATAGTGGCTCGATATCTCGCATTAGTACACAAATGTAGAGGTCCTACCTATACGATATAGATCATGAATTCCGATCATAATTACAAAGTCAAACTTTTTACCAATCTGTTTTACTTACTCGATCATCGTATTTAGGCTATAGTGATCATATGTTAGAAAATGATGCGTGTAATCATATAACAATAATATTTCACGAGAAGTTACCTCATACAACATGGAAACAACAAATAGATATCGCACTTTTATGTGAGTTTATATTTTGCAAGTA
This sequence comes from Limnanthes douglasii subsp. nivea, assembly GCA_036936605.1. Lineage (NCBI taxonomy): Eukaryota > Viridiplantae > Streptophyta > Magnoliopsida > Brassicales > Limnanthaceae > Limnanthes > Limnanthes douglasii. The sequence continues at coordinate 270,193,645 of JAUPFV010000004.1, forward strand.
ATGTACACATTATTTTGTAACTTAGAAATATTACGTTTCGGAACATATCTATACCATTTCGTAAATTACTTAAATCATGTTTTGTAATTTTTTATAGTATGTTTTACATACGTTAGGTTACAATATGATAAGAGTAACATTCCAAAGGTAAAGTTTCATTAAATATTAACTTATTACAATACAAAAACAACAAATATATCAAAAAAACAACTAATGAAACAATGGCATAATGCGCCAAACAAAATTTGCTAGGGATTTGGAAAAATAGTGTATAACAATCGCCCCCAACAGGCGAATCGTGCAGTTTATTTTTCAATTTTTTGGTAAAATATAGTAGAAATTTGACCGTAAAAGTTGGAAAATTATGTATAGAATTTTCAATAAGTTGATGATTTCTAAATTATATTCCTTACAGCCTCATAAAATACACACATGAGTTCACCAGGCTCTAGCGAATTCCTTAGATTGTGTGAAATACGGTATAACTAAACTGTAAAATATATTGTTTGTAAGTGTGTGAGTTTTTGTAAGTTAATTACACCCATTTTTTGAATATATTTATGTCATACAAAACCTTGTTAAAATTTAGTTAATGAAACATGTTTAACACCTAACTTGCAAAACCTTTTGTTAAAAACAAAAAGAGAAGTAGCCGCAAGAAGCGGCTAGGTTTTGTGTTTGTTAGAAAATATTCTTTTTTCTATTGAACTGTTTTTTATAATGCAAACCCAACTAAGGCTCTCAATATATAGAGAACTTAGAGGTCTATACAAGGAAACTTAATACACTGAATATTCTAACAAAAGGTTATACAAAGTCACTGGAGGAAGATAAATGCACTGAATATTCTAACACTCCCCCTCAAGTTGTGTAGTGGGATCACCAATACCCAACTTGGATAAAACTGATTCGAATGTTCTTGCAGCAACCGTTTTTGTCAGGATGTCTGCCAGTTGGTCTTTGGATCTAACAAACGGAAGTTCAACTGTCTCATCTTCAATATTTTCTTTTATGAAGTGCCTATTTATTTCAACGTGCTTTGTTCTATCGTACTGTACCGGGTTTTCAGAAATTTTAATCGCAACTTTATTATCGCACATTAACTGAGTTGGACACTTCAGAGGGGATCCGATTTCTTTCATTATCTTCTTTAACCAAAGTATCTCGGTAATCCCCTTAACGATTCCTCTAAATTCTGATTCAGCACTTGACAGTGATACTACGTTCTGTTTCTTACTCCTCCAAGTCACCAAGTTATCTCAAAGAAGAGTAAAGTAGCCAGCAGTTGATCGCTTATCGTTAGGATTCCCTCCCTAATCAGCATCTGTGAATACTTCAACATCAAGGTGTCCATTTTTCTTAAAAATTATGCCTCTTCTTGGTGTGCCTTTGAGATATCGAATAATCCTCATTACTGCCTCCATATGGTGTTCTTGAGGATGATGCATGAACTGGCTAACTACTCCCACCGCGTATGCAATGTCGGGTCGAGTGTGAGCCAGGTAAATCAATCTTCCCACCAACCTTTAGTACCTTTCTTTACTCGCTGGTCTGGCCCCTTCAATTATCTTTAGTTTGTGATTCACAACCATAGGAGTGTCATTTGCTTTGCAATCCACCATGCCAACTTTAGCTAATAAATCCAATATATATTTCCGTTAGGAGATATAAATCCCTCCTCTTGACCTAAGAATCTCGATTCCTAGGAAATACTTCAATCCCCCAAGGTCTTTCATTTCGAACTCCTTGAAGAGGTTTTTCCTAAGAGAGCTAATTTCTTCTTCGTCATTCCTCGTTATAATCATATCGTCGACATATATTATAAGACAAATGACTAATTATCCTCTATTTTTGTAAAACAAGGTATGATCCCCATTACTTTGTTTGTAGCTATACTGCTTCATTGCCATTGTAAATCTCCCAAACCAAGCACGAGGAGACTGTTTGAGCCCATATAATTCCTTTTTCAGTTTACATACCTCATTTTCTTGAAAACCATCAGAGAACCCTGGTGGGGGTTCCATATATACCTCTTCTTCCAAGTCCCCATGTAAGAAAGCATTCTTTACATCAAATTGATGAAGATGCCAATCTTTATTCACGGCTATTGAAAGTAAAACTCGGATAGTGTCAATCTTTACAACCGGAGAGAACGTTTCAGAGTAGTCTATACCATATGTTTGTGTATATCCTTTGGCAACCAATCTTGCCTTGTGTCGCTCAATGGTGCCATCAGATTTATATTTTATATTAAACACCTATTTACACCCGACTGCTTTCTTCCCTTGTGGTAACACACACTTCTCCCATGTACCATTCCTTTTTAGAGCTTCCGTTTCGGTATTCATTACCTCGTGTTATTCAGTCACCTTCTTAGCTTTTTGAGCTGTTTTTGGGATTTGTTCAGAGAGAATAGTAGCTGAAAACGCCTTTGCAATCTTCGTCATTCCTTTCCTGTCTGTTTTTACCGGATATGTAGAAGCACGAGGAATGTGTTCCGGTGAATACCGTTCAGGAGGAACCCCTCTATTTTTTCTTGGGGGAAGAACCGGAGTTTAAGTTTCAATAAATGAACTTCCTGAAATGTCATGGTCAGTAGCATTTTGTGAATTATGACATTGTAAATTGTTTACCTCTTGATAGACATTTTCTTCGTCTGATTCGATGGTAGTATCCATGGCATTTATTTCTTGTTGGACATTGTCTTCGGGAGAATCATTGGTGGTAAGAACTGCCTCGTCAGTCTCATTTATTTTGGAAGATGCGTGTTCGATGGCGCCATCTATCGACTCTGTCGGCACATCCTCAAAGTAACTTTCATATAACATCCAGTCGAGTGATTCACTTACTTTCTCCCCTTGAGCACGAGATTGGTGGTTAAAAAAAATAATCGGATTCTAATAAGTCACACTCCATAGTGACATGGATTCGACGAGTAACCGGATTGTAACACCGATATCCCATTTGATGAACACCGTACCCAACGAATACACACTTTTCAGCACACGGATTAAGTTTGTTTCGACTAGTTTTAGGGATATGAACAAACACCGAACAACCAAAGACACAAGGTGGTAAGGTCCTAACAGATGAAATTATAACTTGGGTGGCAAGAATTTGTAATGGAGTTTTATTTCCTAGACATCGGGTTGGTAGACGATTTGCAAGATACGTAGCTGTAGCAAGAGCTTCTGGCCAAAGAGAATGAGGAACTATAGATTCAATCATAATAGCACGAGTTTTTTCAAGTAAAGTACGGTTTTTTGTTCTGAAGTATCATTTTGTTGAGGTGTGTTTAGACAAGTGGTTTGATGGATAAGACCATTTATTTTGAAAAAATTATGCATTGTTTGGTTGACAAACTCTGTTCCATTATCAGAACGGAGAACCTGTAGTTTTTTTCAAATTGAGTCAAAATCATTTTGTAAAAACAAACAAATATTTCTGGTACTTTCGATTTATGTTTCATGAAGTATATCCAAGTCATTCTTGAGAAATCATCCACAAATAAAACGAAGTATCTGATTTGATTGTTAGTGGAATTTGGTGTTGGACCCCAAACATCAGAATGGATTAGCAAAAAAGCATAATCAACTCTAGTATTACTTTGATTAAATGAGACCCTACGGTTTTTTGCAAGAATGCAGGTTTCACATTTCTCATGAAATGAATTATTTAAAAAAGGCTAGGAAACAAACTTTTAAGATAACTAAAAGAAGGATGACCAAGTCGTTGGTGCCATAACCAAAGCTTCCTTTCGGTTGTTCCGTGAGCAAGCATGGCATGTCCCTTATGAACTACCTCATCAACATAATAGAGACCTCCTTGTTCAGTACCACGCCCAATGTTCTCTTTCGTACGAATGTCCTGTAAAATGCAAAAAATGGATACATAAGAACCACACAGTTGAGTTATTTTGTCACTTGACTAACATACAATAACTTTAAGGATAGTGAAGGAATGTATAGGCAGTTTTTAATTTCCATCTTTTCCGGAAAAATAATTGAACCTCCCCCTTTAACTTCACAAATTTCTCCACTAGCAATCTCAATATGGGACTTCTTTGGAGATGATATGTCACCAAAGTCTTTAGGATCATAAGACATGGTGTCCGTAGCCCCGCAATCAAAGATCCAATTCATTGATTTCTCAAACCCTTTACCTCCAAGTTTTTCATAGGAGTTCGCCGACATTCCTCCAAAACCAGTGCCACTTCCTTGATCATTTTTAGTCGAATCTTCACCGCCACTTGTAGACGAAGCCCGTTTGACATTAGATCTGAAACGCTGGTTATTTTTCTCCTTATGACCGTCCTCTCACCATTCTGGATAGCCAACCAGCTGGAAACATGTCTCTTTAGTGTGTTTCTTCATCCCACAATGAGTGCAATACAACTTGGATTTATCTTCTTTCTCTTTTAATCAGAATTTAAACCTCTGTGCAGAATCTTTAGCAGTCAAACCCATTCCAATTTCAATCGAGTCACTATTAGAAGAACTTGATTTTAGTATATTAAGCGTGGCTACTTCCCTTCGTATTATAGCATATGTTGTTTCCACGGAAGGAAGAGGATCCTTTTTCAGGATATCTCTCTTGACTGGTTCCAGCTTGTCATTAATCGCCATTAGCAATTGATAGAGTCTTTGTTCTTGAGTCTTTTTATTGTAGATCTGAATGTATTCTGGGTCTTTCATAGGGTTCGGATCTCGCCTATCTATAGACATCCAGATGTTAAGCAGTTTTTATCCACAAGTCTTCTAGTGTATCGGACCCTTGCCTTAATGAATTAGCCCTCTTACGAAGGTCAAACACCTGTAACGAATCTGTATCAGAACAGTATGTGGTGGCTAACCCATCCCAGAGGGCTTTTGCAGTGGGATATTGCGAGACATTATTCACCAAGCTGGATTCAAGATTCTGGATAATCCATATGAAAATACATTGATCATCTTGTTCCCAGCTTGTATATATTTTGTCAGTTTTGGATGGAGGTGTCGGCTCCCCTGTAATGTAAGAACCTCTCCCCCTTCCCCCAATTTCTTTCTTCATCAGGTTTTCCCATAGGTCATAGTTATCATCACCGATTTTAATCCCTAGGGATAAATTCTCGGGGTTAGTTGTTTGTTGTTGTGTTCCGAGACCATTTCTCAGAATGGCAGCAATCTGCATTGTTAATTCATCAGGGATTTGACTGACCACGACTTCATTGCCAGCCATCTTTGTTGAGGATGTTCAGAATTCCCAGAATTACACATGCTCTCATACCATGTTAAAAACAAAGAGAGAAGTAGCCGCAGGAAGCGGCTAGGGTTTTGTGTTTGTTAGAAAATATTCTCTTTTGTATTGAACTGTTTTTTATAATGCAAACCCAACTAAGGCTCTCAATATATAGAGAACTTAGAGGCCTATACAAGAAAACTTAATACACTGAATATGCTAACAAAAGGTTATACAAAGTTACTGGAGGAAGATAAATGCACTGAATATTCTAACACCTTTATAAACTAATATATATATATATATATACTACATTTGGAAACTTGGTTATACCATGTTTAACAACTATTTTATACTATGTTTCGCAACCTAACTAAAAATTGATTAAGGGTTTCCGAAAGTTGCGGCGAAGAACATTACCTTCTTCACCACTAATGTTGTAAAATCTTTATTTTTATGAGTACGAATTTTCATATCTATTTTTTGAATAAATAAAAAGATGAAAAACATTATATATCTTCCAGACGCGTTGTGATATGAATACTGATAAATATATATCCAATTATGGTCTATACCCTAATGAGGTAATATTTGAATTATGAGAATGGTATGGTATCAAGTAAAAAGTTTACAAAATGAGGATTAGTGGAAGAATAGGTGAAAGTCAGGAAATTTTTTAGAGGCTTATCATACATTATTCTTGCAACTTCTTTTTTGACAACTCTTTTAGAAATTGTATGTAAGTCCCATACGTTCTTTATCCTAAATATAAGCAGCGGAAAATTACCAGATCAAAGTAAAGTACGTTCGGATAATTACGAAAGGAGAATGGAGCTATTGTAATGATTTTGATGAAGAGTGGTGGAAAGTTGAGTTTAATTGTGAGAAAATGGGAAAGTTACTTTCTCTTTTTATCTCTAAATTTTGGTAAGTAAGAATTTATGACGCAAAAATAAAAAAATTATAGCAAGTGGATGAGGATCTTAATGGGCATTGTAGAAAAGAGTTAAAAAAATCTACTTATTAACCAATACACATCAATCTTTTAAATTCAATGGTTATATGAGAGACCGTTATGGTTCAACATGTGTCGAAATGTGTTAAAGGAAAGATAGTACACTCTACATAATTCATAAGATTAAGGGTATCACTTTTACATAATTCTGATGAGGGTTTGTTCGAAGAATACATTGGGTTTGGCTCTTACACCTACATAATTCTGAAGTGGTCCCGTTCAAAAATATATTTTTGTTCTCCTTCATAAATCTTCGCAAAGACTAGAGGGGCTACTTATAAGGATGAAATTAATCTTAGCCAAAAAAAAATCGTTTTAAGGGTTAAAAGATCAGTAAATAACATATAAGAAATATTTTAAGTAGTATAAAAGCCTAAATGACTGAAAGTACAATAAAAATATGTTTTCACTTAGTATAATAATGGGCTGAATTATCTAATAGGATAATTATATATTTGTTACATGGAATTTAACCCTTCTTATAAATAGGTGTATCTTTTCTTGGATAATGGATTAATCATTACTTTTTTACTTTAACACTTGTCATTTTCTCTCTCTAAGATATTCTTAGCGCTTTATCTCTATAACAATTCGTTTATTCCCTATAGATATACTTTTAGAAAAAAATACCAACTTTTCACTCTCGATTATATCTAAACCGATCATTTTTCACTCTCTTAATACTGAGTAGTTTAGTCATTTATATCATTATCATCAATTTCAACAAAACTTTCTCTTATCAAATTTTACATTGTTTATGAGAACTTTGTAAAGTATCAACCTGTACTAATAGTAACGTCTCACTTAGGAGTAGATAAAAATATTTCTTATCGGACGATACATTTTGATCTCCATCAGTGATTATAAGAAATTTTAAATTTCTTTCTCCAGCTTGTAAGAATATTGAAGTATCCATTAGTAGTGACAACACATATGCCTGTAACGATCTCTCCAAGTCAAGGTAATGTTATTGGTTTCATGTCTTCTTGGCAGCTACTAAATTGTAATGAAGATAATATCCCAATTTACTCCGGTTTACATGCTTTAAACACAAATATAGTTTGTTGCAAGCTTAAAGAGATTTAAAAAAATAGTAAAAATGAAACAAATGTCTAAGGTTTTATAATTGTTAACATAAAAAATATTGTGTAAAGATGATAAGAAATAAATTTATATATGTTCTAATAATATAGTCCAAAATAAATAAAATGAAGTAAAAAAATATGTGTTAATAATGACAATTACGAGCACTCTAATAATAAAATTGTATATAACGAATGAGTTAAGAAATATAAAAGATTATTTGATTTATATGATTCAATAAAATTTTAAGAGGCCAAAATTAGCCTTATATACTCTTTCAGAATCCTCATTGTCTCATAATATTTTAGAAAGAGAGTTGCGTAGCAAATTTGATCCGTACATGGTAAACAATTATGACGGGATTGGAGATAAAAAAACATCTCAGCAACTTTGTATAATATTTTAGGTTTTAATAACGATGATGTTTTTTTGTGTAGAGCCTTCTCTATGAAATTTAAAGGAAACTATATTGCATGGTTTAATAACTTTCCTTCTTGATCAACCCATATCTTTAAAGAACTTGGAAGTGCATTTAAAAGTTAATTATATGGTTTAATAAGTTACTTTAGGAGCTTTTAAGAGAGGTCTCTCAGTAGATAATCAATTTTTATAGGACTTACTTAAAATTTATCTTGATAATATTGGATATTTTAAAGATGATCTCATTTTTTATTAAGTTTGAATAAACGACACGGGGTGGAGTTTTACCAACCAAGGCACAAGTACAGAGAATAATGATGTTTGATAGAAGACAAGACGATGAACAAAAAATGATGAGGTTGTTAGAGTATAACCTAACCTAGCTAGATTCTCATACTATAATAATTTGAATAAAATGTTTACACCATCTTTAGAAAAATTGCTACAATTTATGATATAATAAAAGATTAAGTTACAAACCTCCTCAAATGATGTTCGCTCCAAATTGAAGATTTTTAATCTATTTATATGTTTAGTTTAATGATCATGGACAAAAGATTAAGGATTATTTTTAATTGATAAATAAAATTCATAGATTGATTGATGGTGAAGAGTTGGTTGAGTTTGTAAAATATAAAATATTTGAAAAAAGATATGAGAGCAACAAATAAAACAACCATGATAAACATAAGGCTCATAACCAAATGATTTGCACTCTTTTTAGAGATGATAGATTATCAAGAATTTAATCATCTAGATAAATGACATGAAATACTTATAGGTGCATCTACTAGACAAGTCATTAATGCATATAAACACGTCTGATACACTAGTTCTAATTTTTAATAATGAAAACTTAAGAGGTTTAGTTATCCTTAATGAGAATTTTTTTGATTACTTTAGAATTTACCGGGGTAATTGATAAGAGAGTCATGATAGGTACAATAAGTTTGGGTATTGTTTTATACAAAAGTGATTATGCAAATGATTATAGTAACTTTATATGAAATGACTGAACGAAATGTGGTGGTAAGTTTTGTAGGATGACCAACTATTTGTGTTGGTGAAGTGGAATTGTCTATAACATGTAGGATATGGTAAATTGAAAAGATCGTTAATACTTTGTTCATAATAGTGGATGCTACTAGCTCAAAGGATGATATCTTAGGTCATTCATAGGTACATAAAATATGTCAAACATTTTATTAAAAACCAATTTGAGTCATCAGAAGAAGCCAGAGAGTGATGAGAGACTTTAATTTGGTCTCTCTTGGTTTGGATAACTTCGTAGCATATCAACTACACAATCCACTAGAGTTTCAATATTTGGTAGAAGAGAATGAACTTCTAGTAGAATTTAAACAATGATAGGTTAACGATCTACGTGAAGCGTTACAATTAATGGCACCTCTAGATGATACATTTAATATAAAGGTTAATAACAGAAAGATAACAAAAGTTAGGAATAATTTACGTCTAAAATTTAAATCTGAACTTGTCAATTTCTTGAGTTAAATATTGATGGGTTTTCATGGAGCATTGGTGATGCTATTGGAGCTAGTAAATCAATTATTTGTCACGAGTTAACCATTGCTAACAGATTCAAACCCATTCATAAAAAAAAAATTCTCTAAAAAGAATTGAGGTTGTTGTGAAATATGTTTAAAGATTACTTAAAGTAGGTCATATAACAAAATCTAAATATCCAACGTGGATAACGAATCTAGTGTTGGTAAAGAATAAAAATGGACAATGTAGAATGTGTGTGGATTTTAAAATTTTAAAAAATCTTGTCCCAGTGATGCTTTCCCCTTATCTAGTATTGAACATGGTTGAAGCTACAACAAAGCATGATTTGTTGACATTTATGAATACTTATGTATAATCATATCAAAATGCACTACAATAACGAACACAATACAACATTAGTGATTAAAATGGGGCTATGTTGCTATAAGGTGACGTTGTTTGTGTTAAAAAAATGATGGGTTAACGTTGTAGAGGCTCATCAACCATATTTTTACAAAATAGTTGGATAAAAATATAGCGGCTTACATTGACGATATGATTGTAAAAACTAATAACAAGACTATGCATATAATGATACTATTTAAAAATATAATTTAAAATTAAAAAATTTGATGTATTTTTCTGGTGTACGAGCTGGAAAGTTTCTAGGGTACATGATTAGAAAAAGATGTAATGAGGTTGTAACTATTTAATTACAAGAATTGTTGACTATGGTTTCCCTTAATTCAATTTAAAAATGCATAAATTAACAGGTCGTCTAATAACTGGATATAAGTCATATTTTCTTTGAAATTACAAAAGGGTGCAAAGAATTTTACTAGGAATGATGACTGCATGGAGCTTTTGATAAGTCAAAGCAAACATTTGACTACTACATAAAATGTTGTTTACATTAGTATAATGGGAACTGATAAGGGGGTATTCCCCAGCCGAGCAGAACGCAAAGCGACCGAACAAGTGGAAGAAACAAGAAAGACAAAGGATGAGCTCTGGCTAGGAAGGTAAATGAAGAAGCGGTAAAAAGTCAAACAAGCAATGAAGGAGGCAGAGCCAAAGGAGTTCTGATGAATGAGTTGACTGGCCGAGCTGGTTACATAGAGGTTGAAAGATAAACGAGCGACCTCAAAGTACAGACGACCGAGCGCACTTAAACAATTGAAGCACTGCTCTGATTATATTGTGCCTTAAACCCAACAAAGTAGACGAGTAAAGAGGTCGTCGCTTAGCCCAGCTCGGATTAACAGATATGCCAAGTCAGAGTAGTTGTTTAAAAGAAGAAACGATTTCTAAATCATTGTTTAATGATGTTATAAGTTTTGGTCAAACTATTTAATTATTCAAGCCGTAATTATAGGCGATGTGATGTAAGTGTAGTAGTGGACACATTAAGTGGGATTAAATGTATATGTAACCGCCCACTAACGGAGAGTATTATAAATAGAAGAGTTCTCCAAGATAAATAAAACAATAGACTTTTTCTTCTCTTTTCTAACTAATCAAGTTTTTCTACTTTGGCAAAGCTTTGTTATTTCCCATAACAGGAACCTTTGTACCTATATTTAGTCAATTTCAAATATTGTTGTGAGTGTTGTGTTGGTGCATGAGGATAACGAGGTCCATAAAGTAATCTACTATATAAGTAAAAGTTTAATAGATGTTGAAAAAATATATCACTTATTACATAACTCATTCATCTTCTTATTAAATATGAGTCTCATATATAATAAAAACATATATCAATTAATGATATAAGTGACTAATAAGATATTAATGACTATTGATATCTTTGAATCGGAATATACTTGATTTTTTCTTTATTTATCATATTCGGCCAAGGCTATTGGACTTCCATTTACATAGTCGAATGAGCTTCAATCTTGATAAGACGGATCTTACTGACCAAACAATTTCTACACATATCATCCATAAATAATTATGAATGTTTTATAGTTTTAAAACACCATTTAAAATAATTGTTTTTAAAAACAACCAAAGTATCCAACTATTTAATTTATTTTACCTTTTTTTAAAATTTTAAAATAACACTAAAAGCCGACACTTCAAAAAACAAAAAAACTACTTAAAATATGATTGTAAAATACTTTTAAATTAATTAATTATATATAATTTTAAAATACCACTACAAAAACCAGCACTTTTTTCATTGAAATATAGTGTTAAATGATTATTTAAACTGTTCACACCAATCTTCGAGGCATACCCGATAGAAAGAGTCATGAAGCCTAAAAATATACAAAAGTATATAAACTCATAAAGAAGAAACCCGAGGGTGCTGGGCCCAAATATATAGGTTTGGGAGTCAACAAGATAAAAGTCTAAAAATAGGAATATAATAATATAATAGGAAGTAATGCAATTCAAGATCTATAAATCCATTAGTCAGCTGTTGTAACCACAAATGAGGGTGGTAACTACATCTAACACAGGTAAGTTAAGGATAAGTAAATTGATTACCTCGGTCATACAACTTTGGTACCAAGGAATTTGAAGCGATGGTCTGAAAGCATACGATGCAAAACCGCAAAGGCTAGGGCGACATAAGAGCAAAAATTTATTGAGTTTTTACCCCGTAAAAAGTGGTATACTACCACACAAAAACATTAACGCCAAATATGGTGGATGTTAGATAAATGCTAGTTTAAAGCCTCTATGAACAAGGACAACCAATCATGGCCATATAGCACAAACATGAGCTTCATATTGGATGCATCCTAGATACATTGAGTGAATACACAACCATAGAAGATATGATTGATGACTTAACACTAGAACATCACAGAACACAACAGGGAGGAAAGCTTAGCCTCTAACTTATAAGTTTATCTCGAGTATACAACTTGTCATAGATAGCAAGATAAATAATAATAAAAGTGACGAGGTATGTTATATTTATGTCATACTAACCTAGCCCACTCGATACACGGAGTGGACGTACGAATGACATTGTAAATGTATTTGATTGTGAATTTTACATTCTTACTCTTAACGATCCAACGTTGGACGTTGTTACGATTGATACTTGGAGATGTGAACGAGAAAATTGTGTTGTTTATCTCATGTAGATTGTGATGGTTGCTAGCATTTGTATACCTAATTTATGTCAGCAATTGAAGTATTCATTCAATATAATGTTGGAAACCTTAAGATTGTTTCCAAACCTAAAATTATGAATAATACTTTTCTTATATTGGGTTACCAGAGAGGTAGAGAACAATTACGGGTCATACGAAAAAGAGGTAAACTCACCATTACCGATCACCAGCCTGTATATTTTGCTAGCTAAAGGCCTTAAAGGTAAAATTTTCCTCCATGCATATGAAGGAAATGAGCCAATATTTAAAGTTCAAATAATATTAATTTTCTAATTTTTTTAGTTTTATCAAATCACATGAGAATGTTGTTATTATTGTCAATAGACCACAAATATTTGAGAATAATCGCCTGATTCAATGTTTCCATCTAATATGCGTAAAATAACATTGGAATATGCCACCATAGCCCCTAAAGGCTTCATCTCATGGATATACTATATAAAATGCTACAGACTGAGAAAACTTATTGAGAATCTTATGATGAAGAATAAAAATAAAATATGAGTCATATGACCCACACAAAAATAATAACTTAATGATCTGGAGTTTACCATCACAAGAAGATGTTTAGAAGTCCACGAACTAATACATACTAATATTATTATAGAAATGGAAAAATATTATAGGAAAGTCGACCCATGAGGAGGATGACAAATATATACTAACTGAGAGGGAACCAACATTATACCAAATGATATTGTTTATTCTTATCTAAGGATATAACTTACCTTAGAGAGAAAAATATGACTTTTACTAGGACTAACCAGAAGCTCAAGAGATCGAATAATTTATGTATATCATCTTGGATGAGTTTGAGAGAGTTAAGATCATCGTGGCATAAGATCATTAGATCATCGGTAAATAGAGGTTAAAATTTCAAGTTTTTGATATTTTCAGTATAAATTAAAATTCTTATAATTATTTTTCTTCTTAAGGATATTGGAAACGACTTACATTACCAATATAAAAAAATATGGGAATTGAAGATAAGAGTTATTTGTTACATGAATTTTTACAGGGATCACCATTTATGCTAACATTATAGTAGACGGGGGATATGCATTGAATTATCCAAATGATCACATGTTTGAGAATTTTATGGTGACAAAAGATGTCCAAAGTTAGATGCCAAAGAACGTTGTCAAAATATTTCATAAGATCAATTTTTAGTGCGACCCTCAGTCATTTACAATTTTTTTGGTAACCTATAAAGAGTTTTTATGAGAGTAATGTTTTCAAAAATTCTACGCTCTAAGATAAAAGGTTATTTTGATTTATCAACCCGATAAGTGAATGATTCATTGATTTTGCTAACCGTGATTTTGGAGATAATCGTATAAATGGTATCGCAATAGACAATAAACCTAAAATTCAAGGAAAATAAATGCAAGTCTTTTCTTATGAATGAGAAGTATACAAGTGAAATTACAATAATGGTCCACGAGCCTAGAATTGAAGAACTCGAGGACCCTTTCACAAATATCATTGCCATTGATGTTCCACGAATACTTGAAAAAACTCATGTTGAAGGCACCATCCTTGAGGCTTTGTTACTATCGATCCTGAATATGTTATTTTTAATCTTCTCACACATTCCATTGTGAATCATTGAAGTTTTATCATGAAAGTTGAATTTTGTAAGAATAAAAGTATAGACCCTCTAGAGTCTTGGATAGCCAAATGGTTCGAAAAATATTAGAGAAGTAGTTCACAAAGACATTAACAACACTCGCAGGAGAGTTTACAAGGTCTATCCGTCTATTAAATATTGAAACTATTTTATTTTTTAATATACGAATTCTGATACTGTTATGGAAGAATTTTATGTTACAGTCTTCAGATTTGAGTCATGTCTCTCTTAATTTTTATTTAAAAAAATTCCCAAGCTGAGGAAGATTAAAGCGGATGAGGAATTGATCTCCATCAAGAATAGAATACGATTTGAAGGGTCATGCGCTAGGTGAGACTGAGCTTGGAAGAGATCAATTTGGGAACTAATCACCTTAGATCTAATATTACTATATTCCTGACGGTTAATGTCACGGAAGACATATTGAAGGCAAGTGAGGTTTTCCAAAACGAGATTCATTTTTTCAGTAGAGTTTAGAAGTTTATATTTAGTGGAAATAATATCATTATAATTAGGCTGCGATTGCCACATATTAAAAAATATGAAGGTTTTTTTATATGTAAACGATGAGTACCTGGATTTAAAGTGATTTTGATGTGTTATGGCCTACGAGAAAAGCCATAATATGTAAAAAAGAAAAGAAAATAATCGTCTCAATCAGTGTTGATTAAAACACAATGAGTATTGGTTGAAATGCTATTATACGTTTGTTTTAGTCCAACCAAATTAGAAACCCGATGAAAAAAATCATTGAATTCAAATTAATAACAGGAGGATTTAAAATTATCAATAAAAGAATTCTATTTATCAGTGATAGAGCCGTTGTGTTCATTCGACTTACATATATCGTTGAAATACCCAAGTACAACCAACAGAGGTCCCTGATCCAATGCCAAAATAGCTTCCAGATCCGATCTGGTGGGGGAGACAATCAAGCGTGTAATTAAAATATTAAAAATTACGGAAAATGGAAAGTTGCGACTTCTTTGAATGTACCGCAAGGAAGATGAGATGATAAATATGAAAATTACACTTGAATTCCAAATAATTTAGACCATTCTCAAATGTGAGAATATATTTTAGTATTATAATATCAAAATGAGCTAAGAATCTTATTATGGAATCCACCTCAGGCAAATGAACTCTAGTTTCAATTAAGATTATACTAAATATACTATTCCTCATTACAAATTCATTGACTTCTTATTACCAAATTGGAGCGTTTAACCCACGAAAATTCCAAAAAAAACTATAAACATTTAAAGGTTAAAAACTTATAATGGGTTAAAACGTTCAGTGAAAGCAAAAAATCTATCTCATCTTTGTTTATAGCACAATGTACCTTCATATTGGGGTGAGTCTTTTTCGATTTCATTAAGTTATAAATTTATATAAATTGAGATAAATGGATATCTTTTATGATCCCACGCATAATTGGTGATTTGAAAAGGGATACCCAATTGTTTACTATTTAAATCGATTATATATATATATATATATATATATAAAAGTTAAAATATGGTTTTATATCATTTTTTGGATTATGTTTTTTTTTTAATTATTTAGAAATCTGTAGAATAGAAATTTAAATAAAATTGAAAAAATTGAATTTAATAAGAAAAAAATAAAAATAAAAATTAAAGATCCAAACCCATATAAAATTCATAATTATTCACCAAATTTGGTGAAGTATAAAAAAACCCTTAATATCATTTTTGCATCTAAACAATTATTTCCGTTACTCTTTTTTCATCAATGATCACTTTTATTTGTTTTTATTTGCATCCAGAATAGCAAAATAAAATCAACAAAAACAACGGTAAAAATAACACTAATGATTATAATTCCGCGTGAATCAAGTTACAGTAAAACTATTTGAAATTCGATTGACGAAAAACAAGGAATATTATAGAAATTTTATAATTGATATGTATGTAAAGGGGATGGAAAAAATGAAGAACATAGTATCCTTCAATAACAGAGACATTTAGTTGAAGATGATGAATCCGATCATCGGAAATCAATCTATGGAAGAATTTCTCGTTCTTCCAACGGTTGATAACCAACAACAACCTTTGAGAAAGCAGTTCGTTGATCTTTTTAAACAGAGGAAGATTGCTCAACATTACACCCAGAATCCACAACAGAAACAGAGCTTCACTATTCGATCCAATATAGCAATAAGGTTAAAGAAACTTTAATCAAGAAATCAAGAATCACTCTGATTGGAAAGTTTAGTAATGGTATTCCTAAGAAAGTGAAACTTGATAGTTTCTTGGCTAGTCTGAAATTCAGGGGTCCATTCAACTATGAAGTATAGGACTCTCATCACATTTTCTTCGAGTTTGAGTTAAAGGAAGATTTTATAAAGATATGGTCAAGAAACGTATGGAGGTTTGATGATTCTGTAATGAGAATACTGAGATGGAGTCAAGATTTCAATAAAAAGTTTGAGAACTCTACTGTTTTAACCTGGGTTCGTTTTGAAAATCTGCCAGAATGTCTATATGATTCTGGATTAGTGAATGATATTGCTACAGCCATAGGACCAACCTATAGGGTGGTTGTTCCTCGCAAAATTCAAGCCCATACTAACGCCTGCTATGCTCAAATAGAAGTTGATGTTTCAAAAAAATTGAAAAGGAAATTATGGATCAGTTTTGGTAGGAACGATGGTTACTGGATTACAATCAGTTATAAGAATGTGCCATCATACTGTAGTTGTTGTTATCATCTAGGGCACAAGTCATCTGATTGTATCAAAGCTATCAAGAAAGTGGAAGAGACGGTTTCAGTTAAAGATAGCAAAGCAAAGGAAGTTTCGAATGATACAAAGTTATCTGTTAACACTGTTGAAATAAGAAATGTTCTTAAAGTTTATAGGAGAAAACTCATATCTGTCATTACACAAAAATATCAAGAGAAAGATCAAGAGAAAGAAAAGAATGCAAGTAGTTCAGATCACGATGTCAATAACAAGTGTTCTCAGGAGCAGCTGATTAATACCATACAACAACAAATTGAAAGCAACAAGTTGAATTCATCAGGCATCAGCAAATAAGTTATAGAAGCTATATACAAGATTGATGAAGAAAATTTTAAAGATCATTCTCCTGATCCAAACATTGGAAGCTGCTCTCCTTCTCCAACGTACTCTCCTCAACAAAGCTTCAATGAAATCATAACATCCAAGATGAAAACTGCAAAACGAAGAAGGTCAACTGGTAAATTATCTATCAAGTCTCTAAATTCAAGAGACAGATTCTATAAATCTTACTCTAATAATGATCAGAGCAATTAGTTAGAATGCAAGGGGGTGAGTAATAAGCCTACCTTAAGAAGACTTAAATCTATGATAAGATCTGAGTGTATTAGGGTGCTTACTATTCAAGAGCCTATGTCTAAGAGTGATAAAATTAAAGAAGTTGCTGATGATCTTGGTTTTGGTGGCTGTTTTGCAAATGTTTCTAACAAGCTGTGGATTTTTTGGATGGATAATGTCAATATCAATATTGTTCTTAATATGGATCAATGTGTTCATATGGAGATTGAATACCATGGGGTTATTGATAGAATCTATTTCACTTCAGTTTATGCTAAGTGCAATCGTGTTCAGAGATTGGATCTTTGGGAAAGCCTTATGGCTGTTGCTGATAATGATAAGGCTTGGATTTGTGCCGACGATTTTAATACTATTTCATCTCACGAGGAGCAGTTGGGTTGCATATCATCTTGTCAAGCCAGTATGGACAACTTCAATGAAACCATGAGGAATTGTAATCTAGATGATGCTGGTTATAGTGGCTCTAAGTTCACTTGGTCTAGAAGCAACAAATGGAGAATACACGTTTTTCACATGGTCAGAACATGTTCTGACCATGCTCCCTTATTAATAACTGTTTACTTACTTGACACTAATAATGCTATTGGTAAAAAGAAGAATTTTAGATCTCTTAACGCTTGGTTCAATGATGATTCTTTTCTTAGTGTTGTTGAACAGGATTGGAATCAACCAATTGATAGTCATCCAAGTAAAGTCTTTTGGTACAAGCTAAGGAGATTCAAAGGCTGTCTTAAGAAATGGAATAAGGAGAAGTTTGGCAATGTGTTTGATAGTGTTAAGAAAACTAAAAACAATCTGAAAAAGATGGAGATTCTTCATTATACTAACAACAATCAGCAATCGTTCTCAAGTTTAGCTATGGCTAATAGTTTGTACTTAAAAGCTTTAAGGAATGAAGATTCTTACTGGAGGCATAAGTGTTTTAATAAATGGTTACATGAGGGTGATGGTAACTCTAAGCTCTTCTATAATTATGCTGCTAAGAAGAGAAAGAGGAATGGAATTAAAAGTGTTAAAGATGGTGATACCTGGCTTCTGGATAGGAATGATATTGGAAAGTCTGCAGCTGATTATTTCAAGAGCATTATGACATCTGATCCCTACAAAAACAAAGATGAAGAGAATATGTTGTTGAGTAACAAGAACTTCGATTGTATCCCTTCTATTGTCACTGATAATGACAATTCAAATCTTCTTGACAGAATTATTGAAGATGAAATTTGGAGTATAATCAGTAACATGAGGAGTGATAGTGCCCCTGGTATTGATGGTTTCAATCTCTACTTCTTTAAGCATTGCTGGTTGATTATCTAAAGGGACTTATGTTGTGCTTTTAATGCTTTTATTCATGATGGTTTCTTTCCTACTGGTCTTTTTGCCACTGGTATTTGCCTTGTCCCTAAGACCATTAATCATATTTGGTGGAATAATTATAGACCGATTGGTCTGTGTACTATTGTCAATAGAATTTTTTCAGCCCTTATCAACCATAGGATGGCTGATATCTTACCTAAGATTGTGTCTAATGCTCAATCTGCTTTTGTAAAGGGCAGACTTATCCATGACAATATTTTGTTGGCCAAAGAGATGTTATATGATATTAGCAAAAAGCCTAAACATGGGAATACCGTGATTTGGTTAGATATGTCGAAAGCATTCGACAGGATATCTCATTCTTTTATTTTCAGAATTCTTAATGCTTTTGGTTTCAACAATAAGTTTGTTAATCTGATTAAGAAGATGATCTCTGATGTCCATGTTTCTATGCTTGTTAATGGTGATACATTTGATTACTTTAAAATGAAGAGAGGGTTAAGGAAATGGGATCCTATCTCATCTAGCCTTTTTATTATAGGTCAAGAATTCCTTAGTAGAGGTCTTAATAGTCTGTTTAATAACCATCCTAAAATGTGTTATGCCTCTAGATCTAAATTTATCATCTCTTGTATCATGTTTGCTGATGACATTATGGTGTTCACTAATAGCATTCCTAATTCCATTGATATTCTAAGCAGCTTTCTAGATTTGTATCAGCAAATTTCAGGCCAAGCCATAAACAAAAGCAAAACAAAGTTGATTGTTTCATCCAAGTTCAATTCTTCAAAGGTGCAAACAGGATTTGATGTTGACTTCCTTCTTATCTCTCATTTAGGCATTACTGTCTCTAATAATAACAAGGAAAAGGTCTACAATTCCATCCTAAACAAGATCAATGAC
Organism: Limnanthes douglasii subsp. nivea; assembly: GCA_036936605.1. Taxonomy (NCBI): domain Eukaryota; kingdom Viridiplantae; phylum Streptophyta; class Magnoliopsida; order Brassicales; family Limnanthaceae; genus Limnanthes; species Limnanthes douglasii. The sequence goes on from JAUPFV010000004.1 coordinate 270,213,213, forward strand.
AGGATCATTGATTGGGATAGTAAGATACTCTCTTATGGTGCCAGGTTATCTTTAATTACAAATGTTCTCCTTCATATTACATATCATTGGTTACAATGCTGTGAAATCCCTAGAACTATTATCAACAAGATTGAATCCACTCTCAATAGATTTCTATGGAGGACTAAGTATAATAATAAATCTATCCATTGGTCTACATGGTCCTATATTTGTAAACCTTTTAGAGAAGGAGGCTTAAATGCTAGAAATCTAATAGATATTCAGAACTCTTTCTCTTAGAAACTATGGTTTAAGTTTAAGAGTAATTCTTGTCTTTGGTCTAACGTTATGAATGATATATACTGCAATCATGATCATCCTTTATATATTAACAACAAAAAGGGTTCTTTAGTATGGAATAGGTTATGCAATATTAGAAATCAAGCTGACAGCAATGTTACCTGGATCCTTGGCAGAGGCAATATTGATTTTTGGAAAGATGCTTGGCATAATCTACCAGCAATTGCCACTGACAACAACATAAGCTGGTATCTCAATGTTAAAGTTAACTTCTTTTGGCAAAATAATTCCTGGAATTTAGATGGTTTGCAGGGTAGTATTGATAACAATAGAATGTAGTTGATTAAAAAGCTTCATATTACTGATAATGAAGACAGAATTTGTTGGAAGCTTTCGAAAGACAGAGATTTCAACTTCAAGCAGACATGGGAGAATATAAGAACTAAACACAACATCTCAAACCTATATAGCAAGATTTGGAACTCTAAAATCCCTAGGAAGTTCTCTTTTATAACCTGGAAGCTCTTACATAACTTTATTGCTATTGACTCTATTATGATGAAGAGGCACATTAGTATGGCTTCTAAGTGTGTGTTCTGTGATAATTGTGAGGATACAAATCATTTGTTTGTCAACTGCTCATTTGCTTGGCAGATTTGAAATTGGTTTGCTTGCATCTTTAACATCAAAATCAAAAGATTCATGATCCTTTCTCATGTATTAATGCTGGTTTTGGTTTTCAAAAGCTGATTTTCATGTTACCCACTTTATTCTCCTAACTATTTGCTGGGTTATTTAGAAAGCTAGAAATACTATAAAGCATAAAGGGATTCAGTTCAATGTTAACAAAGCAATTAATACCATTATAAGTATACTTAAAGGTGTTGAAATTTCAGGCAATCTTAATCACAAACACTGGTTAAAGTCTTATAATGCAGGTGTTATGCTTAGCTGTAGTTCGATTGAAAGAAAGAACAAGTTGATTTACCTGAGATGGGATCCTCCTGTGCAGCCTAGATTGAAGATGAATGTAGATGGATCTTGTGCTTTGAATGGTGAAGGTGCTACTGGAGTTCTCTTAAAAAAACAGTGACGGAGACATCATCCAGGCTTATGGAAATCTGTTGGGAAAAACTACTCCTCTTCAAGCTGAAATTATGGCTTTGCTTCTTGGATTAATTGAATGCTACAAAAACAGTTGGACTCAAGTTGACATTGAGTCTGATTCTTTAATCCTAATCAAGCAACTCTCAAGCAATTCATCCTACGATTTCGAAGACCAACACGTAAGCTATTGCCGTAAACTCATTCACAAGAATATGAAATTAAAGCATATCTCTAGGGTCCAAAACCAAGCTGCTGATTGGCTTGCTAAATGGACCCTAAAGTGTAAGCTTAAGCTTAATTTTCAGCACCTAAATGCTCCTCCTAAGTTTCTTGCTATCACTTTTTTAGAAAGTCTAGGATTAGGTTATTTAGGACATGGATATTGCTAGTCTTTTTGTTTTGTTAGGAAAGCAGGATTCAGATGAAGAAAGATGATTTATGGATGTGTGAGGCTAGCTGCTGTGAAGATTTGAAATTGGAGCTATGTTCTAAGACTTGTTGTATTTGGTGTGAAAGCAAAATCTTGTGTTTAATTTTGGAGAGAATTTTTGTAAATTTGAAGACAACCTTTCCCTCCAAATCCCTATTCATTTCAAACTTTGGGATTTTTGCTTCTAGTCCCTAAATTTTGTATCTCTTTCAATTCGTCAATAATAATTTTCCTTTGATTAAAAAAAAAGTTACAGTAAAACTAAAATTTAGAATTAGTTTAGACCGCCTTTTGATAACCCATTATTAATACTTACGAAACCAGCCTCATTACCCTGGACCGGCCTATCCACCGCTATCAATTTTCTGGAGTGGCCCATAACTTAATCCGGCCCAAATCCATGGAATAAAACGGTCAGTCCTGAAATGCGCTTAGAAGAAAACAGCTCTTTCTGGGTGTTACTTGGGCTCAACCCTCTAAAAAAAACTCTTTCTAGGTGTTAGTTGGGCTAAACCCGGACGCACGGCCTAGACCCGGATCGCCTGGGTATAAAATAGAAAAGTCTAATGGATTAATGCTCTATCAAGTAGATCAACCAACTACTAGTTTTAAAATACCTCTAAAAACCAACACTTTTTAACAAACAATTACACTTTAGAAACACTATCAATCCAAACAATTACACAGTAAAGAACTCTAAAGATGAATGCACATAGTTAAGCACAACCTTTCCAATAAATACAATTATAGTAAATATCGTCTATAACCAAATAGAGAAAACTACTTGCCCTTCATACATCTGGTATTTATTTTGTTATTGACAAAATTTAAAACAAAGGTAACATTATACATCAAAGTACAAGAACACTAGTTACAACAACCAACCTGAGTTGACCAAACTCATCTGCCCAGACACACTGACTCAGAGTCTCCTACATCTTCGTCCGCAATCCCGCTCACATCAATGCTCGACGCAGATGAACCAGCAGCCTCAGGAAAAGCCTTCTGCAAAAACACTGCCTTTCTTTTACCTCTTCTCTGCTTCCATTTCCTCATCAACTCCGATATATTATTATAGTCTCCACCTCTACTTTCTTGTTCTCGTACTTCTTCCCCGGTGATTAAAACATTCTCTGTACGGAAAACAGTGGGTGGTGCAAAAGCTGGGAATAATAAAGGTCTAAAACAGGTAACCAGAATAATGAGTAACGCAATGTAGACGTTTAGTGATGTCCACACGTATAATGTCCATTTCCAGTTATGAATGAGCTGTTTCGTCCACGGTAGTTTGGATTTTATGATTATATGTGCTTCGTATAACTGCGGAAGAGACAATGTACCAGCCCGTGGACTTATAGATACTCGTATGGCGTCGCTTCGTTTGTTCCCTTCTTTGTGGGTTAATACATCGGTGGTTATCATCTGGGTTTCGCTAGAAAGTCCAAGTACTAGAGGTACGCCAAATACAAAGGTTCGTGTTAGTCGGATCGGGAGACTTCTAAAACGTAACATGCAGGGCTGACTAGACCTTGCCATAAGATCTCCCTTTTTCGAGAAGAGCTCTGCAGTCAGCTGAAACAGAAGCAATATATCAATTTCCGTTTTAAAATTTGATTGACTATCTCCTAGCTAGATTGAAAGATAGATTTCCGACAAACAGTGTCTCATTCAGTAAGATAAGACAAATTACTTAATAGTTCCTAGATTTCCAACAAACAATGTCTCATTCAGTAAGATAAGACTAATTACTTATAGTTCTATCTTGCAAGTACTAAGTCTTGGTTTTGGCCATTCGAAAGCGATTCTGGTTTTAGGATCTGGATCCAACATTCATCTAAGTGTACACTCAACTTTTGAAAAAGACAAATTGACATCTCCAGATTCACAGATTCCTATTACAAGATATAAAACAGGACTGAAAGATATAAATGTTGGCTTCATCTTGTAGCATTTGAGGACCATAAATTGTGACACATAGCATGACCCTATTCTAATCAGTAGTATTAGCTTTCGAAAGCCAACAGGGCAGCACCACCACTTACGTATCTAAGTCTCATCTCTGGATGAGGCTCAAGGTTCAACTCTCTAACGATGGACAATTTATACAAGAATCACTTGAATCATTACAATTAACGACTTAGTTTCATAGTTATCTCCGTGCTGCACCTATAAGCCTAATCAACAATGCACAAAACTATCTCCAGTGGATTAGCTAAAACATAAAGAAACGTAAAGTCTCAAACCTGAAAAACTCCAACATGTCGATTAAAATCCGATTCTGGCATCAAAAGGACCAACGAAACACGAACCGTATGCCCAACCGGAACACCAAGTCCACTTCTTCTCTCCGCAAAACCATCACTCAAGGAAAAAACAGCATAAGGATTGACATCAGTGTAATCGAAGTAAATCCTCTCTTTAACAAAAAGAGGCTCTTCAACCCATAATTGCACAAACCAAACACCCAACAAAACAGCCAACACCATCGCCATTAGTAGAACCATGGAGACGTGTAGAGCACCCAGAATCCCCAAACCTATTTTCTTCACCAAAACGGCGCCACCATGAGTGAGGTTAGTGGGCGCCTCCTGGACCGCCTTTTCGACGGTGGTCGTGGCCGCCTCGGCACGGTGGTAGGATTGTGAAGCGATTGAGAAGAGAGAGAAAACGGGTGCTGTAAGGGTTTCGAAGAAGGTGGAGATTGTGTTGGTGATCCAGTCTGGCGGTGGGTTTGGTTTTGGTAAGAATGGGTATGAGAGTGAGTTTTCTTCTGACTCCATTGTTGTTGATGGGTTTTGAGCTAATTTTGGGAGTGGATTTATGAGAGAGGAGAGGAGATGGTATGATATGATATGGTGTTTTTTCTTTTGTTTGCATGAGAAAGAGATGTGAAACGTGTACAGGAAGTGGCAGGTGTTTTGAATTTGATCAAGACACTTGTTTTGGACCATGAGTAGATGAGTCACTATGCTGCTTTTCGGTGCTACCTACGTCACTTCAATGTAGTATATTGTTTTTTTTTTTTTTTTTTTTTTTTTTTTAAGCAAAAAACCTCTAATTCATTTTATTTAACATCAAGAATCTATGTTACAAGATATGCGTTCAAAATCTAAGAAAATTATAGAAGTGTTATCCTTGGTTCGAAGCCAAATTTTTCCTCAGCAGCCGAATATCTTTTTCTCATCTGATGAACTACCTGAGATGCTTTCTTTGCACTGACCACATCCCAAAAACCATCACACGCTAACAAGGAAAATGCCCCACTTGCTTGACCAATAAGCACAACTTGACTTATAAAAGGCTTTGAACTGAAGCGAGACTCTTGCTGCTTCAAAAATTTATCTCCAAGCATCCGAGCAAGATTCTTGAATGCGGAGTCTTTCAGAAGCACTAGTTATTCTATGATCTTCTGTCTTCTGAACCAGCTGGTCATTAATATGCATTATACAAGCTGAATCGCCAACATTTGCACATTGTGCAAAGAAGTTTTTAACACCGTCGGCCCAAACCAGAAGCACTGTTGCAGTACATCCCTTCCAAGCGAATATTGTATAATTGATCTTGCCAAGATTCTGCTTTGTTGAAATGCAAAATTTGCAACACTAATCATGTATGCTAATCACTCATATTGGTTACTGAGACACACTTCTGTCTGAGAAAATGCATCCCTGAGAACATCTGATGCATGACTAGTCATTCTTTAACAAGCGGCCGTGTGTTGTTCCATAGCCATTGACGTGCAGAATCGTCCAGAAGAGGAGATACCTTTCCCAGACATTTAAATGGTAATTGTTGAGCCACTTAATATCAGAAGAGGATAGCAAAGATACGTCAACTAGTTTGGTCTGAATTGGGACAAATGTTAGCCTTTCGAATCCCAGATATTCAACTCCTCCAAACCGATTCGGTGTGTTAGCCTCTTGCACAACTAGGAGATACTCGATTCGAATACCAAAGGCATGGTCTTCATAATAGCCTGGTTCATTACTAACAACCATGCCTTTTTGTAGCGGGGTCATATTTCCGTATCGGTAACTAATACTTTGAGGACCTTCATGAACATTAAGTGAAGCCCCTACTCCATGTCCAGTCCCGTATCAGTAATCAAGTCCAATCTTCCATAGAAATGAGCGAGCAAACGCGTCCAGCACAAAACCCGGCGTACCCTCAGGAAAGACGGCTTGATCTAGAGCAATATGACCCTGTAAAACTCGGGTAAAGCACTCTTTTTCACGTGCAGAAGGATTTCCAAAGTGCACTGTCCTGGTAACATCAGTTGTCCCATCAACAAACTGAGCTCCACTATCCAATAGAAAAAGCTTTTGCGAATCCACAACACTGCAGCTCTCTGGTTCTGGTTTATAGTGTATAATAGCGCCATTGGGACCCGAACCACTTATTGTATCAAAGCTTGTATCCATGAAACCATCTTGCTTCGAGCGAAACTCAAGGAGTTTATCCGAAACATCAACCTCTGTTAGTTTCACATTGTTGCTAATTTCTTTTTCCAGCCAAGCCCAGAACTGAGCCAGAGCATCTCTGAGAAAGATACAGAATTGGCAAAGACAATTATACATCAATATTGTAAAAATTTACTCTGCTATCAGTATTTGAGATGCATACTGATGCAGATGGACATTTGGTATCTGCACTAATCCTCTCAAACAAAGTCACCACTATAGCAAACGAATTCTGATAATGCTGCTGCAGCAGCTTCCCTCTGAGATTTTTGGGACAAGATTAAAGACTTTGTCAAAATTTGGCAAATGCTTAGAACCTCTTTTGGTCTCTTGATAGAAATGCAACCAGCATTCTATCAGAATTTTAATCATCAACTAAGTTGAAAAACATCTCTGGCTAGAAATATATCCATATAGCCAGACTTGAACAGCTCATTAAACTCGTCCATGAGATCCTGATGGTTTCCAAATATACCATTCATCGCAGACAGATACTTTTGCTTTGGGATTGTGTCCACGGATCGCATTGAATACAAGATGTTTGTAAATTTCTGGAATTCATCTTTACTGCCAAACCGTTCCTCGACTTTCTCACAGAATACATACCCTCTACGCTTGATTCCATACCCCTCCGGTAAAATGGCTTTATATATATCAATCAGCTTATTATGCCCCTTGATTATATCTTGTATCCGAGCATTTGCAGACGCGATTCCAATCCTTTCCGCCTTGGCATCTTTCACGACAGTACTAAACATATGAACTTTCTCTTTGTCATCTTTAAAAGCCTTCAGGACTTCCTTGTAAAGGGTCCAAAATTCATCATTCGTTGGTATAGGTGGTTTCTTTAATAATGGCTTCTTGGGTTGCGAACGTGAAGGCAAATAGTAAGTGTCCTTCGCATCCATCCCAACCTCAACATCTTTAGGAGTAATGACAGATTTAATCTTCCTTTTGTAAACTTTAGTAACTGCTTGTAACTGAGAATTTGTAGAAACTGCTTTTAACTGTGAATTTGTAGAAACTCTTAAATCTTTAGAAGTGTTCATAACAGATTCATTAGAGTCTTTAACTAATAAAGCATCTGTTTCTTTCAACTGTTCTTTATTAACATCTTCTTTATCAATCAACTGCTCCTTGCTAACTTTCAATCGACCTACCTTCCTACAGTCTTTAAGAACGTGACCCAAATGATGACAGTGAGAGCAATATCCAGGGACGTTTTTATAACTGATTCCAATCCAAACTCCGTCATTCTCACCAAAACCCACCCACAAGCTTCTACGAAGAACCATAGCAACGTTAATTTCAACCTGGGCGTAGCATGCATTATTACATGCCCTGTTTTTATCAGGCACCACTATGCGATGCACCACACCAAGAGTCGAGGCAAGATCATGAATAACCGAAATGTTATACATGAATTCTGGAAGCCTTTCAAACCTAATCCATAGTAAAACAACAGGGCTTTCAACATTCTTATTGAAATCAGGCCCCCATTTCAAGAGCCTCATGTTCTTTCCATCCACTGCCCACACACCTCTTGACCATAGAACACTTACATCTTCCTTAAGGCAGAATTCAATTAAAACATGGTGTGAGTCTATGGAAACAAAACTATAAGCGCCCCTAAACTTAAACGATTCTAAGAAATGTTGTAAAGATGATCTTTTGGGAATGCCATCAGAAAACTTTCCGACCAGCGTAGTCCTACTTTGCATTAACAAACGATCTTTAGTTTCACCGGAGTATTGAATATGAATATGCCCACCTGGATCTTTAACAAATTCTGGAGACATTTCTTTAATCAAAGGTTTTGCTTTAGCCGCTTCGACAAAAGATTTCTTTACCAAGGTATCAGCACCATTCACCCCACTCTTTAAAGCCGGAAATTCATCATCTATAAGAACTCTGTTATCCATCGGGGAACAGAGTAAAACTAAACAGCAGATTGCTAAGAAAGCAATCAAACAGTGAACACCAGAAGGATAAGGATTAGCAAAGCGCCAGTAATCAACGGAGACCTACTGGTCCAAGGAGAACCTTACAGGTTCTTGGAGAAAAAGAAAATCCCCGATTCCCTTTATATTTTCAATTAACATTTAATGCATTGTAGAATGGAATTTGTGTAGAAAGAAAGCTGATGTTACCAGGAGAAAGAAAGCGACGCCGATGGTGGTGGTGGGGGTTTGGGAATTGATTTTCTCAGAATAATCTTCATCTTGAATACATAGAACTCTTCAAAATCATCTGCATCTTTTCCAAATCTAATGAAAACCTCAGAACAAAATACTATTGGGTCTTGTAGTCATCCCGGCCTTCATGCCGTCATATCCTCCCGGAGCGGGCATTTAGAGAGAGAGAGAGCGCGCGGAGTCTTTTAACATCTTCTTTCGTGTATAATATAAATGAATTCATTCATTCACTTCAATGTAGTATATTGTATTATACTATTTTCCTTCAAAATTTTAATTTGAACCATAAAATTGGAAAATGAACTCACTAAATTAAAATAAACTTTACTACGAGAAAGAAATTTATCGAACCGTCCGCATGTCGGGTCGGGCCGGTCCGATCGGTCTAAATTTGTTAATTTGTCATTTGAGTCGCATCCGGAAAACCGTTTTCGAATTTATATTTTTAAATTTATTTTCTTTGTTTATGTTTATCGGATTTTTTTTATTTTTTTTAAATATATTAATTTATTATATATATATAATTTTATTATATATAAAAATAATTTTTTATAATTTTTAAATCCAAATCCGATGATGGCAGATTACAATTTTTATTCCAAACTCGATATGTGCTGTGTTAAGAGCGGATAACACCCAATCTAGCAGATTGGACATAACAACCCGGTCATTTGTCTTAAAAGAGTTATATCTTTATCAAAATAGCTATTTTATTGTAGTCATTTTCTTTTTGATATTTTTGGTCATCGTGAATGATCATGGATACCAAAAATACAAATATAACTTCACCCGCTGCTACTTGACAAATAACAATGGTTCTTAGTCTGATCTAAGCACTTAATGAGTATTTTTTTTTTAAGCAAAAGAAAACAATGCATTACTAAATTGAGAGTTTTACAACAAGAGGTGAAATTAAAAAACAATACAAGAAGAGGGGTTAAATCCAATTGGCTCTAAAACAAAAAGCCCTAAATCGACTTAACCCTAAATCGAAAAACCCTAGAGATAATCACACACAGCCACAAAAAACTCCTCCCAAGTTTCCACCTACGACTCTTCGAATCTGCAACTTCCGGTCGACGCTATCTTCGATTCCAATCGGAGAGAGGTGCACTGACTACAGATCGAAGCAACCCCAATCAGCCCAACTCAAACCACAGCACCAACTCAGCTTAAGCCATACCAAACAAAACTTCCCAAGCCTTCACTTGAAGATTCACGGTTGACCATAATTTAATGAGTATTTTAAATTTCACCTTTTGCATAAGTTTGTATAGATATATTTACTTCTTGGACCTATTGCTATCAACCCATTTTATTAGTGATATGGGTTTCGCCAGCCCCCAAGGGGTAGCCGAGTTGGTTGAATATGACATTCTTATGACCAAAAAGTCATGAGTTCGAGTCACTCTACATACGTTTTCTCGGCTGAGCCTGTCACCTTGTGTGGTTTACCTTCTGGCGTTGGTTTGCAGGCTATCGCGTCAGACTGAGGGTTTACCCTGTGCGCACTCATTGCACTCTGAGTAGCGGCTGCTGGTTCCCTAAAAAAAATATATATGGGTTTGACCAGCTGGAAAAATTCTAATTTTATACTATTTTATCCCTAATATTAGAAACAGTTATTAGTATTAATAATAAATTATAGAGTACTTCTAATAATAATAAATAAATATTATTTTAATAGGTTATCAATATTTTAAACACAATATTAATATAGCATTGCCATGTTTTAAACATTAATTCGTTTCTGGATTATTGATTTTAGGGATAGATAATTTATGAACTTTTAATAATTATTTTTTAGTTTTGGATTATTGGGTTCGAATAAAGTTAGTCTTTTGTATTTATTGATTAATGTAACAAGTTAAAAAAAACTTAAACTTGTATGATTAATGGTCATTCGATTTTAATCTCGATTACATGAGCTTTGATTTAAATTCGATGGACAATTGGTGATACAAATTTCTATTAAGTATGGTATCAATGTTTGGTGTCACGTGACAACTCTACAATAATCAAAAGAATGTGAGGACTAACTTTATCTGAATTAAATAATCTAAAAACAATTATCGAACTTTGAAAGTCCAAAAATTATTTATCAACTACGAACGATGTACTGTTTAAAACATATTATCCTAATTACCATATTAATATGTAATCACGTTACTAACTTTCATATATTTAAACGTATGAAATAAATTTTCTCCTTTTATATATAAACAAAAAATTGGTTTTTATCGTAATACCCATTCTTCCCACCTTTAAAAATAAATAAATAATAAAAATAAATAATAAAAACAAATAAAAAAAGATTTTTGTCCGAATAAAATATATGTCACCTGAATCTATTTTTCTAAATCTAAAAAAGTTATAAACATATTAATATTAACATTGATAAGTTTTTTTCCATCTTATATTTTATTTTATTTGTTATATCTATCATATATTTAAGATGACACGTTTCAAACCTTCTTTTTACAGATATATTAGAGACTAACGAGAAATTATTTATATTCCAGTTTTTATGTTGGAGGGATTAGTTGCTTCTTTCTTTCTTTTTTATAAATATTTTTTATTTTATTTTATTTTTATTTTATTTGGATTTGTATTTTACTAGATTCGACATAATTTTTTTTGGTTTATCGATTTGTTATTTTTTATACAAAATTTAAGTTTAAATGATTTTTTTATCGATTAATGTGATTCTCTGTTGTTTGGTTGCGATTAAAAATCTTGGTGAATGTGACTGTGTTTTGATTGAATTGTGCCAATAGTATGTTTTTCTTATACAAAGATGTCGAATTAGTGTGGGATATGTACAATACACTTTAACAAACCTTATGAAAGGTAACAAAAATTATTATATAGTTTTTTTATTTCAATACATTTTTGTTTATTTGTATGCTAAATCTTGTGCATTTTTCAGAGTTTATTATTATTTAAAAACAAGCAAAAGTTATTGAATTTTGAACCTAATTATCTATCTAATTTTGTTATTTCATTTATTTTATTAAATTTTCCGCTTAAATGCATATTAATTTAATTGTGATATTTTTATATGTATTTGGTTGCTTTGTGATATTTAGGATCAACTAGTAATTTTCAATTTGGACGGTAGAACGTGATCGATAAAAATAAGGAGAAACGTGTTATACAACCGTAAAATTGGTGAGAATTATTTCTAATTAAATGATATTTGTGGGCAAAGATTAATTTCAAGACTAGAGTTTAGAGAGATAAAAGAGATGGGTAGTAAATATTGATTTCTCTAGAAGAAGTCCAACCTATTAAATGAGGTTGGTTGGGGTATTTATACTTGTTTTATGACCCATAGTCCGGGTCAGACTTTGGATTTGGATCAGGCTTTAAAGTCCAAAACAAAAACGGATAAGCTAAGTCATGATCCACTTAAATTTACTATTTGTAAATTTTTTAATGTAGAAGATGCCCAAATTACCCCTTCCGATTAGGCAGAAGGGCACTTCCAAAATTATCTGACCCTATGAGTAGCCCCTTTAGGTCTTTCAAAAATATTTTGGAAGAGCTAAGTTATCAATAAAAAAACTTGGATCAGATTTGAAGTGTTTTTTGAAGATTTAGCTTCCGACGAGTAGATCCTGACCGGATCCGAAACGTTTTTATTTTTGTAGATGGACTATCCAAAGGTTATAATTTAATAATCAACACGTGTCATATTCTGATTCGACCTCTCAACCGATTTTTCCCTTTGGTACATGCACCTATTTTCTCAAAAAGTAATTAGGTAGTACTTAATAGCCCATAATCGTTACTTGAACGATTTATCTCTCCTAGGTAAATCACTCAAGTGGGTTTCACCTCTATTTAACACTGTTTTACTGTTTCTTTCTTAAAACAAGAAAACTTTATAGAGAGAGAAAACTTTGAAACTGCAATTTTGTTTTAAGTTTGAGATTTTATATGTTCACAGCCATAACCGCTTTGATCAAAGGAGGTTGGTTAAATTTGCTTGAGTTGGAAAAAGTAAAAAAGGAAACAAGAACCACTGATGGAATTCCTGCCTCTTCTGATGGAGTAACTAGCCAGACAATACCGGAGCCGAACAAGAGTTCATCCTCATCTAGAAACTCAGTAATTTAAAAAAATCCTTTTACCCAACTTTACCCACACTAGTTTTTGAGTATTTCGTTCAAATACTCATAAGGCCTTTCTCTAAGGATAAGAAAACATCAATCGTAATGAAACCCTCACTGTTCATCGCTATGGGATCAGACACTGAGAACGCTACACCTTGATGAGTCACTCGATTCTCCTAGGCTAAGAGTACCTCTCCCATTTAAAAAAAATGAGTTCATGGGCAATAAAACCTTTTGCCCAACAACTGGTAGACCCGAATCTATCGCTTCCCATCAACGAGACTACTCAGATTGAGAAAGAAACTATTGGTGCCAAATTGTCCAAACAATAGCCCACTTTAATGGAAGAACATATGGAAGATAGCGAGGAAGATACCCCATTGGAAACATCTGGACATACTGGGAATACCACATCGGATCAGACAAGTAGAGGAAAGGTGGGACAACCAAATAGTGAGTCACTTCCGGAGTGCATGGAAGGGAAAGTTGGGCCCAAATTTCGTAAGATTAGTATGAAACACTTACTGTTCCGTTAAAAAATTTCTTACATATATACACATACTGCCGAACTAGGTCGGATAAGAACAAAATGGGGCTTTCCGGAGTCTACAAAGGTGAGGATTCCTATTACTCCAGAAACTCCTATGGATTGTAAAACTAATAAAATGGTGGTATACACCGAGGTGCTAAAGACTCAGAAATAGTCAGATACTTTCATCTAATCAAGCTTTTCCCAAGCAAGCTACGCCCCAATGCCTGGTACACTCTGCTAGCTAGCATTATTGCTTCCAGATTGTCTATGGAGCAGTTTACTGTTATGGCTAGTTTGTGTAGAAATCACAAAATCCATTTTTATCATTACAACATGAGATACAATTATAAAGTTGTGAATAATCTGTTGAAGATTGAGAAAAAATGGAGACCTTAGTTTCTTTTCATAAGTGGAGTTTGGGAGAATGGGAAAAAGGTAAACTACAAAGAAAATCCAAGCCAATTGACTAGATACTGGAAGAGTTCATGTAACTCATGTTTAGATTTTTATTAGTATTTAAACTTTATGTTGACATACCGAACTGACTATTGTGTCTCTTTACAGTATTTTAGAAAATGTTCTCAGAGCATCTGGAGGCAGGAAGGACTACATTTTCCAAGATAAATTAATGGGCATCGGAGAATTGGGGGCTTCTCTTTCTCAGTTGTTTTACTATTGGAAACATGTTGAGGCCTCACTTATGGAATACCATTGGAAGAAGAGACCTTTCTTGGGAAAAACTGACCACTCCCCCTCTATCGGATGTCATCCTTAAAAGAACTGAAGCGAAGGATGAAAAACTCTACTTACCAACCTGATATAAAGCTCTTCGCCATCTGCACAAGATGAAGAATAAGAAGAAGAAAGCTGAAGTTTACCCATCTCATCAAATTCCCGAAGCAGCTAGTTTGGAGAATCTTGAAGGAATCAATGTTGTTTTGTTAGAGGAAGTTACTGCAGTGGTTGGGTAAGCCGCAGGACAGATCTATCACTCTAATTTAAGAAAAAGGGCCATAAACGGCGTATGAGAGAAGTGACCTAAGAGCTGGAAAAAAAAGTATCATAGGGTCAGAGATAGTAATCCGACCTACAGAAGTTCCTCCCACTATTCCATCTAATATTCCTCCACAAGAAGAAGTACACTCTGATCCTCCCTCTCCGACGTTTCCTACAGTCAATCTGGATCCTACTGAGGGTGATGTTAACCTGGATAAATTAGGTAATATATATTTTAGTGAGTTTGACAATGAGGACTTTGACCGAACTTTTCCCCAAACAACCACCATGACCAATGCTGTGATTTATAAAGGATAATCTTTCGCAGTATCAAGTGAGCAGAATACTTTAGGCCACACAATCCTGGGTTATATCAGGCCAATCATCGATCTGGAGACACAAGTCAGAAATCAGGCTAAAGATATAACTTCTCTTACCACATATAACCAAAAATTAATGGATTCTCTTTTGTCTGAATAACAAAAAATGGAGGCTTTAAATAAAGAGAAATAAGAATTGAGCACCGAACTGCGTCAATCCAAGATGGCCCAAGACGATATTCAGACTAAGTATTCCGAACTAGAAACTACCACCTCTAATGAGATCAAGTCTTTGAAGGAAAAACAAACCACCATTGCAAGCACTATCAGCACCTTATTCGGAGAGAAAAACAAGTTAGAGAAGCTTCTTAAAGAGAAAGAAGAAGAAAATATTCTCTAAAAAAGAATTATGATCAAGAAATAGCCGCAACAATAGAGAAGTATGCTGCTGGTGTTGGGAATTGTTTGGAAAAATGGATGAAAGTATCAAATCAGATATGGTTTTGCTATTTCATGAGACCTTTCCAAAGAAGCGGAAGTTACTACCAAAGTCTTTGTTTTGTGAACCAAAGTCTTTGAATGGACAAGGCATTTTGTGTAATGGTGGATCAGATATATTTCGATTAATTTTTAATGTTAAGTTTTCCTTCACATGTATTTCTTTCTCTTTTATATCTAGTATTAATCAGTATTTAATTTTTCCGACGTGTTTAATGAGCGTTTAATTTATTGAATCACTTCAAATATATTTCATTTGAAGGATAAAAGTGTTTAATGGATCCGATAACTTCAAAGATACTTCATTTGAAGGATGAAATCATTTAATAAACCCGATCACTTCAAAGATACTTCATTTCAAGGATGAAAGTGTTTAATAGACCCGATCACTTCAAATATATTTCATTTGAATGATGGAGGTGTTTAATAGATCCGATCACTTTAAAGATGCTTTATTTAAAGAATGAAGGTGTTTAATAAATATTTAATTTATCCAATCTCCTTGTACTTGCCAAAACCTTTGAAAAGGCATAAGATAACATTGATTTAAAATCAGACACCTCACTAAAACTTCCCCACGCCACCAGGGTAGAAAATAGTATGACCCTAAATATTTACATTGAAGTATAATAAAGAAAATATTTACAAGTTAATTTTAATCTAAGTACAACCTGAGATGCTCAATGTTTCATGGGTGCTTCAACATGTTGCATTCTTTGTCTTGAAGTCTATATGTTCCTTGTTTGATCCTTTCACACGTCATGTATGGGCCTTCCCAATTCAGAGCCAATTTCCTAAATTGTTTCTCTTTGGTATGCAAAAAGACTTTTCTTAATACTTTATCCCCTAACTAGAAATCTCTTCTTTTTTACACTGGATGCAAACCTACTTTTCATTAAACCCTGATAGTGTGTTGTTCTTAAATATGCCTTCACTCTTGTTTCTTCAATCAGATTCAATAATTTCATTAGCCTATTCGGAATAATTTTGTATCATGATTGATCGCAAAGTAGCTTCTATAGTTGTTGTGATTGCATCCATCACATAAAAAGGGCAAATGGAGACACTTGGGTAGCCGTTCGTGGAGTAGTTCGGTATGCCCACAATACTTCTTACAAATAACTCGGCCATTCCCTACAACTCCTTCTAGAATATTTTTTCAACCCTGTTAAAATTTTCAGATTAGAAACTTCAACCTACCCATTAGCCTCAGGGTGCAAAGGAGAAGATAAGAAATGTTGAATTCCTCCGGAAAGGCAAAACATCTCCATGTCTTTATTGTCAAATTGTGGCCTATTGTCTGTGGTAATTTTTCGGGGGATTCCAAATCGGCAACATATGCTAGATAGTATAAATTTTATGACCGCCTTAGAAGTGGTTCCAACCAGTGGGGCAGCTTCCATCCATTTAGAGAAATAATATATTTCCACTATTATCGTTCGATAACCTCCAGACGTCATGTGAAGAGGTCCAACTAAGTCCAAATCCCATCTATCAAAAGGTATGGTTTAAGATATTGACTCTATAGGAATTGCTGACGTATTGATTTTATTCTATTATATATGGCAAGGATCACATCTTTTAACCATATCTTCGACATCTGTCATTATAGTAGGCCAATAGTATCCTGCTAACAAAACTATCCTGGTTAAGGCCTTATAACCACAATGTGATGATCCCTCTCCATCGTAAAATTCAGATAAAACACTTTGGGATTCCTCAAATCCTAAGAAACGTATAAGAGGTCTGCTGAAAGACTTTTTATAAAGAATTTCTCTTAACACCAAGAAACCACGAGCCTTGTACTTGACCTTTTTAGCCAAGACCTTATTTGAAGGTAAAAATCCATCGGAAATAAATTGATGTATTTCATACCTTCAATCCTTGGATTATATGCCAGATATATTGACAATTTCTTCAAATTCACCCTCTTTTCCTTGAACTGAGCTTATTTGAGCTAGTCTTAACCCAATGGTGACCGCTTCATACTCTGATTCATTATTAGATTCCCTGAAACCAATATATACAGCTTGATACATAGTATCACCATAAAGGGTAGTTAAATAAATTCAACCCCACATCCCATCGTACTGACCCACCGTTTGTTCGAATTAGCCACTCTTTCTTAGACTTGTTTTCTTGTTCTTGTTTGTAAGGCCTTTTAGTATGCAATTTCACTAATTAATCAGCTATAACTTGAGCCTTGATCACGGTCCGATGCGCAAAATCAATATCATAGTCTCCAAGCTTAACTGACCACTTAGTCATTCTATCCGATATGTCAGCTTTTTGTAGAACATTATTTAAAGGAAAAGATGTTCGAACTGTAATCGAATGTGCTTGAAAGTATGAACTTATCTTTTTGGCAGTTAATACCAACTCCAACGCTAATTTTTCTAACTTTAAATAACTTTCTGCTTCCAGCAAACTCTTGTTTATGTAATACACCGGACAGGGGTAATTATCCACTTCATTTAATAATACAACACCCATAGCATACTCTAACACAACTAAGTACATATAAATTTTCTCCCCCTGGATAGGTTTGAACAACGTCTTGGGTGAAGATAAATGTTTTTTAATTTCAATAAATGCTTGATCACACTATAGAGACCAATTAAAGTCTTTAGCATTCCTTAAAACTTAAAAGCACTTAGCGCAATTGTCTGATATCTTGAAATAAACCTATTCAATGCAGTTAACCGCCCGGTTAGTCTTTGGACTTCTTTAGTATTTCGAGGAGGATCCATAGCCAATAGAGTATTTAGTTGATCCAGATCAGCATGTATCTTTTCTTCGCTTATGACATATCCTAGAAACTTGCCAGACCAGAGCCCAAAAATATATTTCTTTAAATTTAATTTCAGGTTGATGGCTTCTAAGCTAGAAAAAGTTTCTTGAAGATCGAATATGTGTTCTTCCTTCTCAATGCTTTTTACCATCATATCATCTATATATACTTATATATTCCTGCCAATCTGGCTAACAAACGTTTTATTTACCAATTATTGATAAGCACCTCCAGCATTCTTCAACCCAAATGACATCACTTTAAAGCAATGAAGCCCTCTGTCAATAATAAAGGTAGTATGATCCTGGTCGTTCCGATCTACCTGTATATGATTATACCCAGAAAAGACATCCATGAAGGATAACAACTTGTTGCCCGATGTAGAATCCACCAACTGATCAATTTGAGGTACTGGAAAAGGATCTTTAGAACATGCTTTGTTAAGATCAGAGAATTCAATACATAAGTGCCATTTTCCATTCTTTTTTTTACTAAAATGAGGTTAGCTGTCCACAAAGGGTATTGAGATTCTTTAATATGACCCATCTTGGTTAACTGATCAACTTCTTGTACTATAACATCAGATTTTTGTTTTAGGAAAAGGTCCTTCTTCTTTGTACTACTGGTCCAGCATCAGATCAGACTGATAATTTAAGGCAGATCACTTTGGTTAATACCCCAATTACATCATCATTGCACCATGGAAAGACATGTATATTGTTAGACAAGAAAGACAATAACTTTTGTTTCAAACTCAATGTAACTTAGGCTCAATCTTAACACTTTTTCCTTTTGCTAGGAAATGGATTTGAACTTCTTCTATGGGTATAATAGCACTATGAGCTTCCCTTGGATCATCTATTTCATTCTTATTGATGGAAGGCTCCAGTAGTTTCTATTCCTTGTTAGCCTTGATTGCCTCCAATGACTTTGAGGCGAGAGCTGTTACATAGCATTCTCTAGCCACTTTCTGACTACTTCGGATAACATCCATTTGTGCACCTATGACATATTTTAAACATTGATGTAAAATAGAGCCCACATCGTGCATCCTCGAAAGCTAAAATCTTCCAAATATATCATTATAGGATATTGGGAAGTCAACCACAATGAATAATACCTTTACCATTTTTTTAAAAGGTTCTCTACCCACATTGTGCACATCATTTTTAGTCTTGTCATAAATTATCGCTACACTCTTTCCCAACTCGGCAAACCATTTGGGCTGAACCCATGGACCCTTTTTACTTCTAACTTGTTGGTTTTGATTAGATTGATTCTACTTGGGCCAATATGATCTCTGTCCAGTTTCCTTTAATTTGTAACCGGATTGTGTTATTGCTGATGGAATTGACACTATATTGGTGGATCTGTTGTGACGATAGTGGTGGAATTGACACTATAGTGGTAGATCCATTATTTGTGTTCACAAACCAACTAATATATTTATTCAAATATTTTTTTGGCTCTTGGGAACAATGAATAATCGTATCATCGTTCCCTTTAAGCTCATTGCTTCCAACAAATTTCCTCCAGAATGCTACCCATAATATGTCAAAATTCTTTATAGACCCTTGGGAGAGACTGTTGTACCACATAAGGGGACTTTCTTTAAAGGTTTGTGAGAAAGATCGGTATAACAGCTTGTCATCATCATCAAAATTCATCATAAAATTTTAAAATTGCTCGAGATGATTGTCTGGATCTTTGCTTCCATCATACTTCTCCATCTTGGAATTGTCAAATCGATTAGGAAGATGTTCGGAGAAGATTTTTTTGCTACGATTGTCTCCAATTTTTTAAGACAAGGGTGATTGTCTCCAATTTTGGCTACGACTAAATACAGTATCTTCATTGGGAGTAGCAAAAGTACATGGTTTGGATTAAAATGCAAATGGATCGATCAACAAATAGTCAATGTGGTGATCGGCTGAACACTTTATTTTTCCTTGATACTTTTCAATTATGCCCTGTTTATCCCTTTTTTCTTGAACGTTTCTTGGACAATCTTAACTTCTTCTTTAAAAGGCCTTCATCATTGTTGGATGAGACTGATTCTTCAAGGTTCGAATAATTGGATGAATTATTAGAAGACTCTGATGTCGTGCTCACAACTCGTTTAGACCGATGTGTTTTCTTAAAGCTGACATGAGTCTTTATGGGCCGCTCATTTTCACCAGGATTATCAGTAAGGTGGAGTATGGATGCACCGAACTTCTCTTTTATTCCCTTTTCAGCTTATTTCTGAGCTCTTAAAGCCTTAATCTCAGCCCTTAGCTGATCACATTCATCTTGTATGGATTATTTTTCATCACAATTATGATTGTCATGAGACATAGTAGTGTGCTCATTATTATCTCTCACAACTTTAACCTCTGGAGGTGGAAGATCTTGTAATTAGGATCCATATGAACTGCTTTATTCACTGGTTTTGAATCTGAAATTCAGGCACCGTCGTCTCCCATTATGGTCGCCAATTTGATGAGAATTATTTCGAATCAAAGGGTATTTTTGGGTAACAAAATTTGTCTAATAGGATATTAATTTCAAAACTAAAGTGTAGAGAGATAAAATAGGTGAGTAGTAACTATTAATTTTTCTAGAAAAAATCCAACTTATTTAATGAGATTGGTTGGGGTATTTATACTTGTTTTCTGACCCATAGGTCGTCCGGGTCGGATTTTGGAGTCAGGTCAGACTTTAAAGTCCAAAACGAAAACGGGTCAACATACAATTGAGTCGTGGTCCACTTAGATTTACTATTCGTAAAAGGTTTAATGTAGAAAATGTCTGAATTACTCCTTCAGATTAGGTAGAAGGGCACTTCCAAAATTATCTGACTTTATCAGAAACAATAGATTTTTTGTATAGTTTTTGTTCAAATTATTTTCAATCTCAATATAATAGATCTGATTTTTATTCCGATGTACCCGCTGATCTAGCAGAGAAGTGTACTGAATAAGATAAGTATGAGGTGAACTGATTTGTGTACAAATTTCATGTTCTTAATTAGTAAAGCAAAGATTTTGATAAGAAATTATTTTTGTTGATTTTAAATATAGAATCATTCTACCAAAAAAACATCGTGCATTTAAATGGTGTATCTTAGAGGAGAAAATCCTCGAAAAGAAGATGCATGTTGGGTTTTTGAGAATTTATGTTGTTTAAATTTGTATTTTTGGTGAATTAGAGTTCATGATTGATTTTTTTGTTTAATGCTAATATGGCTGGTTTTGATTCGGTTTTGCATTCTGACATACATTTCGTGAAATATGATCTGAATTTTGGATCAATGACCAAAAAAATAAAAATGAATGCATGTTTCTTTTTAGATAGATATTTTTTTTCTTGAACACATGTTTTAGTTTATATGTTTATTTTTAGATATACACTTTTGTCCTTGGACAATGGATTTAGTGTATTTTACGCTTATGATTATATGTTTCACAAACTATATTGCGAACCAACTTTGAATTTGTTATAAAACTTTGAGTTTTAGTCATGGTGTTTATATAACAATATATCTTCAGATAGTTGAGATGGATGATGTTAAGTGTTTGTCTTTTTCTATTATGAGGTTGCAATTATGTATAATAGAGGAATCTAACAAAAACTTGGACAAAAGTATATGTAGTATTTTATTTTCTTAACCAAAATTTTATAATAGTAACTTTTTTACAATGATTGACAATTATATTATATTGAACTTTGCATTGTATTTAAAAAAATATTTTTAAAATTTCTAAATGAATGCTTAATGTTTGACTATTTTGGGTTGCATCCGTGTGGAAATAAGTATAATCGAAGTTTTACTAATGATTAAGTAAAATCAGTTTTTTTAGAATTCATATTTTTACAATAAATTTATATTTTTATAATAATCTTATTTTAAGAGTTAATTTTGTGTTAGAATTGGATTTTGTTTTAATCCATATTATATATTTGATTTTAGGTGATAAGATAGGTTAATATTAATATTATTTTGATTATTATCTATTATAGTCCTATATATTATTAGTTTTCTTTATTAATTTTATAATTATAAAGTACTAATATTACTTATTGATATCTAAAAAAGTTAAATGATTTTATGTAAAAAAAAATACGAAATACAAAAATATTATTCTTACAATTGTCTTTTATATTATCTAATATTTTGTATTTGTTGTATGATGTGTGTTTTTAACAGTTTATTTTTATATTTATGTATCGTTTTGGTCATGTGGGTAATAATAATTTTTGTAATTTTTTTATCAATTTAATTTGTGTCGATTTATTAAATTTTTATATATTTTTATTAAAGTACGATTTGTTATTTTAATTTAAATTTCTACTAATTCGTCTGTAAGTTAAACTTTTATCCTAGCATTTTTTATTTTATTATTTTGTAAGGTTCGGCATATTACAAGGGTCTTCTGTTTTATAAATTAAATTTGTATATTACCAATTTTTTCCTTATAAACTATAGTATTATTTTGTATTATTTATTTATATTTTAATAACTTATAAAACACTTTTTCTGATATATTTTGTATTTTATCTCTTTGTCATATAATTATATTTTAATTATATATAATAATTATTATTTGAATATTTCATTGATTTTATGACTATAGATTTATTTGAAAAAACAATTATGTAATAAAAGAAATTAAAAAACATTTATGGTACATTATCATTTTAATATAGTTATTAGTGTCGTGGATATGATTTAGTGACTTGGCCGAACATGATCACCAAGCAAAACAAAAAGACCAAGACCGATATGATTGACCAAAATTTGGCCAATAAAATACAGCAAAACAAAATTATTCATACCAAAATGAATAAAGAAACTAGGCATCCGAAACGAAGGCGAACATAAGACAGCAAGTCAGAGGGGATAGAAGATTGCTTCAAACAAACACAAAACAAACTTAAGTTATAATTTTAAGGACACTAGATAGACCAGAAAATCTTGATGGCATGGAATCTGAACCGAAGATCAGAGTGTATGCGGTAAGATACCGCAGAGTCGAGGGTAGGGTAAGATCTAAAAATTCCTTCGCATTCTTCTCATAATAGATTTAGTATACGACATCCCCAAAGGAGGCACACCAAAGGTATCGATTTCTGGATGAAGGCCAGTTAGACGCCTCTTTGATCAAAGAGACCCAATTGTTATATTGACTTATAGGGAAGCCAAGCTTGGAGTTTTCGTAACCTTAATACATTGAGTGTAACTATAGTCAAATAGGACATGTTTAATGGTTTCGAGACAAAATTGCATAAGACACTATTCATAGGGTATTAAGACCCTAGTTTCGCATGGATAACAAGCCAAATGATGAAGAAATGACGGAGAATATTAAATTTATGCCAAACTAACCATGCCCACGTGACGCACGGGATGGAGGTACAAATAATATTGTAGGTGTCCTTAATGGTGAACTTTGTAAATTCTTTCTTAGCAATCCAATATTGGATGTCGTTGAATCAGATGTTAAAGAGATGGAGAAAGATGTTGAGATGGTTAATCTCTTGGAAAGTTCAATGGTTTTTAGAACTCACATACCTTAAATTAGTTGGTCAATTCCAGAGACCATCCCGAATGATATCAAAAATCTTGAGGTTACTTTCTAGACGGGAATCTCATATAATATTGGACCCATAGTAGTTGGCCAGAGAGGTTAAGAGAAACCATGGCTCAAACCAGAAGGATTTCTTCTCTCCGTTACCTATCGGGACCCCATACAAATTGCTAGCGATAAACCTAAGATTTAAAATTTTCCTCCCAGTTTATGAGAGAGAAAAGTCAAGCTTTAAAGACCATATATTTTTGTATTTAATCTTCTTGAAATAAATCTAATCACACCAGATTGAGTTATCGAGTTTACTTGCGATGGACCACAAGTGTTGAAGGATAATCGTCTGATTCCCGGTTCTAGGTCTAGAATTCCAACACGAGCAAGGTTACAATATACCATGCCATTTTAGCACCTGTAACCTTCATCTTATGCATTCAAAGAAGAATCAAGAAGACCCATATTAAAAAATATTAAGATCCTATCAGAGATGTCTTTGCCGATGAGATTCTAAGAATGCTTGAAAAAACCCATATTGAAGCCATTATCAATACTAAAAAAGGCCTTTTAAATTTCATCACAAGTAGCATGGCGAACCGTCGATGATCGGTCCTGGGAATTCACTTTAGTCGAAATTAGAGAAGAGATACGAGTGAGTCATTGGTAACCAGAGAGGGATGTAGATCCAAAAGGTTAGAGTAATAGTTGACTAAGATGCTCATCACCTCGTAGGGGAAGTGACAAGGTCCTCATTACTATTATAGATATAGATAATTTTATTTCCAATAATATAGTTTCTGAAGCTGTTGTGAAAGATTTTAGTGTTACGATCCCCAAGCTTGGGCCAAGCCTTTCTAGAATTCTATTTGGAGAAGCATTCCTAAGCACGACTTAGAGAGATATAGGTGGAAGAAGCAACAATCTTGGCATAAACTAGAGAAGGATTAAGAAATCATTAGCTAAATCAGATTGGATCGAGAAAATGTTGTGTTGGGCCTTTTCCACTCTAGGGCTAATATCACTAAATTTATTACTTTTGAGATCACGAAGGAAAAATTGAGACCAAGTGAGTTTTGGGGAAATCAATCTCATGCCATGAGCAAAGATTGGAAAGTTCTAAGAAGAAAATACAAGATCATTATAGGAAGGATGAGTGTGCCACATATTAGATAAATTAAAAAAAAAATCAATATCTGGCACAAGGCGACCAAGATTAAGTTTAACGGTGGAATGACAGAAGACAGGGCTAAACCAACATGGACAATGACCATTAGGAAAAAATCACTCCAAACACTATTAATGAGAACATAGTCAATACGTGAAACAATGGGTTAAAATGGTTTTTATTAATCCAGGTGAAATAAGAACTGTACGACCAAAGGTCATTCAGTTCACATTGATAGCAACAATGATTGAACTCATAAATCTCACATTGAGAGAATGAGCTAGTACGGTCATCAGGATTACGAATAACATTGAAATCCTCATTAGTAACCCATGAGAGATTGCAACAAGAAGCAAAAATTACCTATAGGTCAACCCACAGGAGATGACGCTCAGACCCGTCATTGAAAGCGTAGATAATCGTAAGGAAGAAGGTAAAGTAGAAGGTAGAAAGGTTCTTCGAATTAGGGTGTCAAAATTATATTTAGGAATTTTAACTTGAAATGGATTTTTGGGTTTGGGTTATCGGTTATGATTTGGGTTATGTATGTTGGTAAATTAATTGGGTTTAATAAAGTTGGGTTGTTGGGTTTATATTTTAATTCGGTCCAACCCAATATTATACTAAATTAATAAAGATAAAAAATAAGATGGTAAATGATAAATTTTTATAGTAAATGGTAAAAACTAGGTGGCAGCTGACTCGACAACTAACTAAGCATATGAATGGGTAAAATTAGAAAGATTTTTGAAGGACTAATGATGAGATAAAAATTTTGATGTTTGAATTGCCACATTTCAGCTTCTCAATACTCACATGTGCGGGAGGATTAATAATGAAAATTTATGAAACATAAAAAATGAGTTGGAGATAAAAATAAAAATAGAAGACTAGTTTCATACAAACGTGAAACATGAAACTAATTGTGATTTTTAACCAATAAATAACAATAACATGCAAATAAAAGACACGTGTCAAACGTAAAACACGACACCTAAATGCATAGAACACGTTACAAAAAAAAAAACGCCACCAAATTAAAAACCAACAAAAAAACGGGATCAACTATTTTAGAGTTTGTAATGGGTTATTAAATGGACTAGTTATATTTTAAAAGATTTGATAAAAACCGAAATTTATGAAATATAAATCACGACGGTAGAGTAGGAGTTGTGTTCAAATGTAAATTATATAATTTATTACTACAGATAAATAAATAAAACATGTGTTTATTATTGATAAGCACATTGAACTCGAGTTTTGTTTTAGTATATACGTAAGTTTAAATTTTATTTTTTAAAAATAAATTATTAATTTATAATTTTATTTAATTTTTTTTGATATATTTAAAAGTAGTGATATATATTTTATATATAGATCTAAATAAAAATCAAACAAAAAATAACTACAAAAAATAAATATAAATATTAACAAAATAATTAGTTGAATAATTTATATAATAAAAATATCTTATAAATTCTATTAATATTAAATATATAAATAAAATTCAATTATCAAAGGATATAAAAATAATTTTACAAACAAAAATCGACTTCACCGTACACGGTAGGTAATTATTATATATTTATGTTTATAATTTCCATTTTGGCGTATGGGTTCGAAGTCAATCTCGATTTAATGTGATATTATATTTTGGTTTTAATTTTTTTGATTTTGTTATTTTTAAAATTCAAAACCTTTTATATTATGTTTTTATATTTTTAAATCGAAATCTACTTCATCTTCTGTTTATGTTATCAATTTGTTTTTAAAAAAACACTGATGGACTAAAAAAAAGGATAACACGGTTTAAATATGTTTATGTTATCAATTTGTTTTTAAAAAAACACTGATGGACTAAAAAAAAGGATAACACGGTTTAAATATATATTGTTTTTGATTTTGAGAGACTTGTCAGGGACTTATTATCATTTATATATTGATTCTCTTGTAATTTTTTAGATTATTTAATATAGTTTCATTCATTGTAGATTGCATAATGAGAATTTAAAAAGCATGTGAATTTTTGTTTGAAATTTTATATATTTTGGTTTGTGATGTTTCTTAAATGTTTGTTTAATTTTGTTATAATTAAGCGATAAGTAAATTTTACCACCAAAACAATCAAATTTGGCTCCTAAAAGAAGCAAAAAAAAAGTAAGAAAAATTGGAATCAAAATGAGACATCAATCCAAATTAGGTATTATTAGCTTAGTTTATTATAAATATTTGATACTATGTTTTTTTTCTCTCATAATTATGTGAATAATATGAAATTTATCTAAAGAGTAAATCGTTATTCTCTCTCTCACTTCCTGTTTTTTTGGGGTATTTTAGGGGTATTTTACTAGGCTGAAACCTGAGAGGAGAAGAACCATCATAAGTGCAGAAGTGATGTAATAAAAGTATTTTTTTTTTCAATTTGATTTGAATGAAGTTTTCATAAATGAACTAAAATCCTTTGAATATGTGTCTCATATCTCTATGTGCCTGAATTATTCCATAACACCTTCTATTAGTATTAAATGACATGACTAGTAATCAAATAACGATTACAAGATTCTAATTTTTTATCTAGATTCTAATTGAAACCAAGATCCACCAACTTATTTATTTTTAGATGATGTAAAGTTAATTCGAACTCTGGATCCAATATCATCTATTAGATATTTTAATGTCCATGTTTGGTTTCGTTTTAAGTGAGTTATATAAGTTCACACCGATACAGAATCAAAACTTATTTCGTGACTAAATATGATTAAATTTTAACTGATATTTATCTTGTGACGATGGTATTTGAATATATGAATTCTTCTTTAATAATGTTATTTTAATATAAGTGTTTCTTTTATGTGTATTCCATATGATATACAAGATTTATTGTATGATTGTAATGTCAGGCGGGATTGAAAAGAAAAGATTGTGATTACATGTATAAAATGACAGTTTAGTAAATCATAATGGAAACAAAAAAACTAGTTATAAATTTTATGCAGCCGATGAATGAGATAAATGTTCAATAAGTTGTTCTTATATCTTTTGATTCTATCTAGCATAAATATTATTTGGTGAGTCTCTTGATATTTTTATCTAAAAACATCATTCGATTGATGATATTTATTTATCTTGTGAAGATGGTGATATAAATTTTAGCTGGAATTTACATGATATACAATATTTATTGTATGATTGTAATGTCAGACAAGGTAGAAAAGAAAAGATGGTGATTCCTTATATAAAATGACAGTTTAGCAAACAATAGTTGTAGCCGAAAAACTAATGGTAACTTTTATGCATCCAATGAGTGAGATATAAATTTTTACTCTTTTATTCGTATATCTTTTGATTTTATCTAGCGTACATATTATTTGGTGAGTCTATTGATATTTTAATCTAAAAACATCATTCGATTGTGTTTTTGTACTCGATGGGATGGATACATATTTGTAATTAGAAGCGAGTTTTAATATTTTAAACTTAGAAGGTACCAACTATAATTATTTTTACTGTCATTGCTGCATGTGATTCATTCGATAAAAAGAATCAGTTCTTTTACGAATGCTTCAAACTGTGATTATTCTTTTTCTTGAAAGTGTTTATTATGAGTCCATGTTCGTTAAACAATATAGTTGTATTTACTTTTACATTTATTTTTAGATAGTTCTATACACTTTGTTATTGTTTTCTTATAGCTCGTACGCGGTCTTAAAAAACGAGTTTAGATTAGCTTAAGATAAAGAGTGGTATTTGGTTATTTGATTTTGCATTCATTTTTAGATAGTTTTATAAATTTTGGTGTTGTTTTGGTATAATAGGTAGTAGTATATAGCATTAAATTCCTTTTTGATAGTTTATATGAATTTTGCTAATGCTTTATTATAACAAGTACATGGTCTATGAAAATTGAGTTCAAGTTTTTTTTTTTTAAATAGTAATTACTTATTTGGTTTTGAATTTGTTAGATAGTTCTATACATTTCGTTGTTATTTTATTATAAATTTTATATTGTTCTTATAAACTAGTGGAAAATTTTATGCATCCAATAAGTTAGATATAAATGTTTACTTTGTTATTCTTATACCTTTTGATTCTATCTAGCGTAAATATTATTTGGTGAGTCTCTTGATATTTTAATATAACAACATCATTCGATTGTGTTTTTGTACTCGATGGGATGGATACATATTTGTAATTAGAAGCGAGTTTTTATATTTTAAACTTAGAAACTACCAACTATAAATATTTTTACTGTCATTGCTGCATGTGATTC
This sequence comes from Limnanthes douglasii subsp. nivea, assembly GCA_036936605.1. Taxonomy (NCBI): domain Eukaryota; kingdom Viridiplantae; phylum Streptophyta; class Magnoliopsida; order Brassicales; family Limnanthaceae; genus Limnanthes; species Limnanthes douglasii. The sequence goes on from JAUPFV010000004.1 coordinate 270,241,938, forward strand.
ATTCGATAAAAAGAATCACTTCTTTTATGAATGCTTCAAGCTATGATTATTCATTTTTTTGAAATTGTTTATTATGAGTTCAGGTACGTTAAACGATATAGTTGTATTTACTTTTACATTTATTTTTAGATAATTCTATACATTTTGTTATTGTTTTCTTATAAATCGTACACGATCTTAAAAAATGAGTTTAGATTTCTTAAGATAAAGAGTGGTATTTGGTTATTTGATTTTGCATTCATTTTTAGATAGTTTTATAAATTTTGGTGTTGTTTTGGTATAATAGGTAGTAGTATATAATATTGCATTCATTTTCGGTAGTTCATATGAATTTTCTTGATGTTTTATTATAACAAGTACATGGTCTATAAAATTTGAGTTCAAGTTTCTTAAAAAAGAGAGTAGTAATTACTTATTTGGTTTTAATTTTTTTATATAATCCTATACATTTCGTTGTTGTTTTATTATAACAAGTACATAGTCTAGAAAAACTAAGTTTAGATTTCTTAAAAGAAAGAGTAATATTTGGTTTTGGATTTTTTTAGATAGTTCTATACATTTGATATTGTTTTATTGTGGCAGGTACATGGTCTAGAAAAATTGCACGATGATTTACTCAATTGACACGAAACCATCATCTTTTTTATTATAAGACATCAATTTATTCTGTAGCTTTTAATATAGTATCGATTCTTTCCTTTGGACCAAGAAAAATGAACAAAAAAATAATACAAAATCTATAACAAAAAAAATTATACGAATCTTTAAAAGAAAATGAACCATGTTTGTGTTTTTTTACGTACATGTTTAAGATGTTGTGTTAAATGATATTTTTTTATATGATATATTTTTACAATATAATATGGTATTGTCTTATATGATGCATGTTTTTTTAAAATATATTAGTTGTGTCTATATAACGCTTATCATGTAAGAGCAATGTTTTATATTTTATATGATGTAAAAAAAAATTGTAATTTTTTTAATGTTATATAGCTATTTATGTAATAGTTTTTGTTAATAACACGATGTGATTTATTAAAGTTTACATTACCAGCAGCAATGTGCGAGGGTTTCACCTAGTTACGACGAATATTACTTCAATGGCCATGAATTATTTTATCAAAAATTTAAATAATATTTTTATTTGTAACATATGATTGGTTGATATATTTGACAAGGTATAAAATAAAATAAAATAAAATAAAATAAAATATATTTTTAGTTAAATCTACCAACATATAAATTTATAACGGTGTTTGGTCCAAGTTCATGCCTATAACTATAACATGAACTCCTAGTATTATGTAGACTATGATTTTTATCTGATTTTGGATCAATTTTTAGCATTTAAATATTTTGATGCTTAAATATCTACTCCCGTAACAAACATCAACCAGATTTTTTATTTTTTCTAATGTTTCTCAACCGACTTGTTATTCCATATTCTAATTTCTAAACCATTTTCGGCCCATTTTCAAACAGTTTTTCATTTTTTCCAGCAAATTTATGTCCTTCATACAAAAATAAATCACCAAATTGGTGTTATCTATGGAAAACTGATGTCCCAATAAATTCTTCAAAACCTCTTTGAAACATTTTTTTACCATTTCCACTAGTTTTCTAAGAACCAAAAAAACCAAAAATATAAAAATCACACTGTCTACCAGATTTTAGAAAACCCAAAAAGTCATTATAAACAAAAATAACATAATGATTTCATACCAAGACTTGTAACACGTAATGAGTAACATGTTCCCGATTTGTGCAGACCTTACTTTAAGATATGGTTATGTGAAATGGTGGAAGATCTTGACTTCTGACCAATACTATCGTATTAACTGATTTGTTTTTATGTTTGTCTCTTTTATCTTTCTGTTCTATCTCGAGGAACAATTCGTGCAACATGAGTTTCCAATTCATAGAATTTGATTTTCATACTTTTTTTTCGATTAAGTTAAGCAGAAGAGGTTGTTTAGAATAAGCTATTACTCTATATTTAGTATTTATTTTACCAAACACCATCTGGGGTGAGTACAAGAACCAAAGCTCACTATCTAATCTCGAATCCTAGAATGTTTTCTTCGGTGACTAATGGGTATAGTAATCCAGTTGGTGGTAGCAAGTGACAAGGGAAATATTGGAAATATCTTCATATGTTTAATGTGGAGTTTAAGCTCTTCTTATATTTCTGATGATTATGGTATAACTGGTTATAATTTCAATGTTACTTACAATCATCATAACAACAAACATGTTAGACTTGATGTTTCCTCTGATTAGGGTGCTACATCTTAGATTTCGACATTAGTAGGGGTTGGGGGTCATCACATCAACATCCAAAATCTTTGGAGGAATGTTTGGCCTCGACATAGTTTGGCCCAGTCTCGGCTCAGACCTGTCATGTTCAAATCTTACCTCAACATGTTCAAGCTCGGACTCACCATGTTCAAGATCGATCTCAACTTGTTCCAGCTTGACCTCGTCATATTCTAACTTGACTTTAACATGTTATAACTCGACCTCATCATATTTTAGTTTAGCCTTAATATATTTTATCTAGACATCAGAATGTTCCAACCCAATCTCAACATATTTTGATTCGACCTTAACATGTTCTAAGTCGACCTTAATATGTTCCAGCCCAAATTTAGCATGTTTTAGCCCGAACTTAGCTAAGTTTTTTTATTTGTTTTCATTCACACAAATAGAAGTCTATGACCCAATTTTATCTTCTATTTTAAAATAAAAAATTGTATATAGTATATATATAACATATATATATATATATATATATATATATAACATAGTCCTAAACACTCTAGGGTGTCTTTGTACCCCTAAAATATTCTAATATTTGGATAATTCTAAACATAGTCCTACATAATAAGAAGTTTACATGCTCTTATCATCCTCACTAAGGATTGATTGAGTCTTTAATGTATTAAAACTCTCATGGGTAAATAAGTCTTCATATAAACCTATCAGCAATGCACCTATCATACCAAGTGAGGATAAATTTGGTTCTTAATACATTACGATTGTTGAAACTTAAGACTATTAAAGCTAAAAAAAGTCTTCACTTATTTGAAGCAGCAAAATGTCGATTTTGGTTTGAAAAGTCAAAATAATTATCGAGGGATGAGTATATATAAAATTCAAATTGGTTTAATTAACATAAACGTGTGACTTAAAATAGATGTAATTATGTTTGAAACCTTGAATAATTAACAACCACTTTTTTATTGTGTAGAATCCCATCACTTCAGCTAGGCTATGACAAAAATTGAAACTTCAGCTAATATCAAAGCTTCGACATAGAAAATTTATTGTATGAAATTAGCTCACATAAGGAATAAAGTCATGAATAAACATAATTTATGAAAATACAACTTTTAAAAATCGTATTTTAATACAGAGAAAATTTATGGCTCGACCGAAACAAAAATTCATGGATAATTTTCTCATAGAATTGAATTCAAACAAGAGTCCTTCATTCATACTTAAAAATGAGTAAGGGCTAGTTGCATACCTTCACATGTAACTTGAACCAACTTTCAAAGATTTTTTTTAACTTTATGTAAATCTTAAACTAGGTAAAACTGTACTTATGAGATAATCGTCTATTAATAAATAAAAAATAGAGGAAATACTACTTATACTCCTTTTTAGTGAAGGGTTTTTAATGAGGATAGTATAGGGTCAACATACATCGGGAATCTTATGAATCCAATCATATTCAGGTCTGGTAATTCGGCTTGAAAAATAACCAGTTTGAAAAAAAAATTCATGCTTCAAGATTGCAAGCTACACAAGCTCTGACAAACAATATCAAACATGAAAAATATACGTCATGAATAATGAAAAATAACTCAAGATGATAGTCCTTCATTGATTCCCTCACGGTTACTGATAAATTCATAAGTTTTAAGGGCTTAACTTATTAAGTTCTAACCTACAAAAAAGCTTATGTAGTCTTTAAGTTGAATATGGAAGTAAATAAGACTATGGGATTGGAACACGAACATGTAAGGCTTAAAACGACAAATTTTAACTACGTGAACTTGGGCTTTATATTGGAAGCATGTAACAACATGTAGACCAACTTACTGCCTATAAATATAACATGAATATTCAGTTTTGACGGGAATAAGAGCTGTTATGATATTGGGATCAGTTCTTAACATTTAAATGTATATTATCTCATCATCTGACTAAGTTCTGACTATCTCCCTATATTATTTTTGATATTGTCAGCTTATTAACAAAATGAGGTTGTTTGTGAAAGTCGTCTGGTTAAATGTGCTAAAGTACTTAGACGAACTAGGCTATTATACTTAGAGAATGCTTATCTTTTCCAAGCTGTACAACATATTACGTTTAGTATCAGTATATTATGTGTCGATGATAAACATATATGTTATAATGTTGAAGTATTAGATCTTTGATCATTTTTACATACATATTATGATGGCTTCCTCATACACATACAACTCATTCATACATATGTTCCATCGAGGATATCCATATTTAAAAATCATCATAAATGTTATCGACATTATTATATACGCATCATAAAGAACTTAGTTATGATATTGAAACGTTAGATCCGTGACCATTTCTCCTCCATATTACGAGGAATTTCTCCTACATATATACTACATATATACATTATATATATGCTTTATCCTTGATAATCATAGAAAAAATATCATCATTTTTCTAAGTTTAGAGGCTTACACTAGAATATTTACCGGTTGAGGACCACATGGACAAATCCAGAGGGGATACATAGATATCTGCAACAACCCTAGATTATGAAAATAAAATAATTATATTTGAGATATATATATATATATATATATTAATAATTAAAAAATCAATTAAGAAATATTTTTCACATAAAACACATATAATTGGATTTCATCAATAATATTACAAATATTTATTAATTTTAAAAATCAGTATTGATTGTTTTTTAATTTAAATTTTAGGTTTTTTTTATTATAGTTACTTTTTAGTTGATATTTGATTTTTTTAATTTGATTTTTTAATTATTTTGACCATGGTATTTTAATTTATATTTGTTTATTTATTTTTCTTTTTAATTATAATTATATTTTAATAAATAAATTATTTTTTATAAATGGTATTCTTTCAGTTTTTTTTTAGTTATAATATTTTTATATGTATATATGTATATTTTTATATATGAAAATATTATTATATAATATTTTATTTTTGTTTCCAAAAATTTGTAAATATTGTTCTCATTAATTTTTTTACATTAATTGTTTTTGCTTCATTTCCCCTTTTTTAAGGACTATAGTCTCTGAGAAAAATCAACAAAAAAAACAATTATTTCTTTAAAGTTTTTTATAAAATCAGAAACAAAGCAAACAAATTCAATTTTCTAACGCTAATTCAACAAATAAAAGTAGCAAAGGTCATGCGTTCGAGTCTCTTTACAAGCACTTTCTTTGTTGAGTCTGTCCCTTGTGTGGTTTACCTTCTTGCGTTAGTTTGCAGAATATTGCATCAGACTGAGGGTTTACCCTGTGCGCACTCGTTGAGTAGTGCCTGTGGGTTCCTTCAAAAAAAAAGTAGCAATTTCAGCGAAAATCAACACACCGACTTCAATTTTTTTTTGTTTCTCCAATCGAATATTATCCAAAAATTCAATTTAAGTTTTTAACTAGTTTCCTAATTTATGGGTTGTTCTTCTTGATTTATTTCTTGTTATTTTTTTAGCATTCGTTATTGTTTGTTTTGTTGTTTTGTATACTTATCTTAGTTGATTTTTTTATATTACTTTTGACATACCCTAAATGTTGATCTTGTATCTACCACTACCATCAAATAATGAGATTATTTATTTTTAAGTCTTTAGAGGTGTAACTACCGATTATAGATGATAAAACGACAATATTGGTTTTTTTAGATCGCATAAAAACCTAATAAGCAACAAATGTCATAAAATCTACATGACTAGAAATAAAAAATATTTCTTTAAGTACAAAACAATATAATGATTTTTTTTGTTAATAAAATGATACCCATTGACGTACCTAATATCAATCTATTTTATTTTTATGTGAGTTTGTGTGATATCTTTTAATGGTAAATAAGTTTTTGAACCTTGTTATAAAATAGTATACATATGAAGTTAAAAATGATCACAATCATACAACAAATATCACATCTTATCATCGAATTATCTAAAAGATCCATGATGAAAAAGACTTTGAATAGTTTAACATATGTATTCTCTTATCAACCTTAAAGTTAATCATATAAATATAAAGATGCTTGGTTTTTTTGTGATTAATTATTATTTGACGTGCGGTTAATGGTCTTGAGTTGATAGATAAAAGTTATGAACAAACTTAAACCCATAATTTATTTACATAATCACCTTTGTAACCTTGTTAATATACGATAGTAAAAATTCTAGAATGTATTCCTCCTTGAAAAATATATTTTTTGCTATTACAAATATTGATGGTCTTTTTTGTTACTTTCGTCACTTTGATATTATTACATACATGTTATTATTCTAATCGAAATTCTATTGTTATAAGAATTATGTTTTCATTTTATGCATGGTAATATGTTTACAGAGATTCTGAGTTAACTGGGATTAAGTTAATAAAAAATTATGTGTATTGCGTTACTCATTTGTTCGAATACACATTCAAAATGTATGTAATTTATTTTGTCAATGACTGTTTAACACGTTGTTATCTTAATATTCTATCTAAGATATTTCCAAAAGAGTAACAATTTTAATTATTTTATGATGAAGTATTTGATCGGTATGCATGATGATATGAAGCCTACAACCCAAATTGTAATTACATATACAAACTGATGTAGTTAAGAATGCAAACATACTGGTTTCTCGCTCAAGTATTGGAATTAGGTCAAACAGGTTCTCAAATCAAAGATTTTGACGAGTCTGTCAGATTTTAAAATTATGACATGTTACAAAGTTTAATACCCATATATGACCCATAAAGCCTTCAAAAACAAGTTTTTATATTTAGGCGTTATTTTTATTTATTTGTTTTATTTTAAAACATTTATGTAATTTCCTTTTATTTGGGATTAGGGTTTTGGGTAGTTGTTATATAAAGCATCATATACCCTATTTTATCGCCAAACTTTTATGAATTACATTTGAGATTATTTTTCTCTAATTCTTTTTTCACTCTAACCTAAAGTTAGGGTTCATATCTATTATTTCTTGTATTTTGCACCCGTATATTTTCTCTCTCTCTCTCTCTCTCTCTCTCTCTCTCTCTTTTATTGCCACCATCATTTGGTATCATAGCCCAACAATTCTTTCTATGCAGATACAAGAATCATGTTCCCCTTACCTACTGATTTGAGGAGTAGAATAGAGAATAACATCTTCCAGACTACCTGTACAATCGAGGGAAGAAATACAAATTTATAATCGATTCGAACAGTTGTGACAATCTGATTTATGAGAAGGTTGTTCAAAAACTAGCTTTGAAGACTGAAGCTCTTCCAAACCCTTACATACTATAAGGATTGATAGGGTACACCAAGGTAACCGATTCTAGATGTGGTCTAATTGCATT